>JAPYZK010001455.1:0-17590 GCA_030522785.1 Platygaster equestris | reverse complement strand
ACGAAAGGGATAATTAGTTTTTAACTCCCTAAAGTACGTAGCAAAGCTCTAAGGGCGATTGTTGCGTCAATCAATCAGGTAACCCATTATTTCCCCCCCCCCCCTAGCAGGGCCATGAAATCACATATTTTTCGCGGTTGTTGAATAAAATATTATGTGCGACTATTGGTCGAAAGAGGAGATTCCACTCGCGTGTTGCCATACTCGCTACGCTCGTGAGGCAATCTCCACACTCGAGGAATCTCCTCTTTCTCCCACTAGTCGCACAATATACTATTTCATATTCAAAATACATCAGTAAACGACTACCCAAATTTTTCTAGAAGAACCACGTATTTAGTTGATTTTTCAGAAAATTTAGTCAATGTCATAGTAAATATTTTGTTTAGTAGTTTCAACTACAATAGGTCACTAAATCGATTTACTAAAATCGATTATATATTAATATTATTTATATTTGGGCCGTATGAAATTATTAAAATTTTTAACTCGGGAAACATTTCAACGATTTCACGATGTATGATAATTTTGGAAAATTTCAAAATCGGGATGAGCGATAAATAACGAAATTCACGCGATAAAATGAATTTTCACATCATTATTCCACGTCAGATTTTCTTGGCGTGAATCCAGTGACTGTCGAGGACGCTCAAAAACTTGTCCATGACAATGCTCAGCTGAATTACACGCAACTGTCTCAAGCTATCCATCCGATTCTTGGCACCCCTTTTCTGCACCTTCATCCATGCATGTCCCGCGAGCTCATAGAGCAGATGCGCGAGAGGTAATTTTGCATTTATGCGTTGTTGCACTTTTAATCAACCGCGTAAATTCCCTTTGAACCTCGAAAGATTACCGAAAACCTGAGAAGACTTAACGAATTCCATATACGTTTAAGGAAACTTGGAAAAACCTCGTAAATCACCTTAAGTTACTCTATTATCCTTGTAAGGAACCTTATGCAAACTTTTGTGGGGAATTCCGAGCCCTGTAAGGAGTTTTTTCGTAAATTTTTCTCCAATTCTTAGTTTAACAAAAATGATAAAAATTTGTATAGGGATGGATTTGTAAGGAATTTAGAGATTTATAAGGCGACCTTATCTGAAATTGTTCTTTTATTTTTAAGTTTTCTTAAGAATTTTTTCACAATTTTTTAAGATGACCTTATAAGGATATAAATATCCTTATAAAGTCACCTTATGAGGATTAATAGTAATACTTCGAAAACTCGAATTGTCGAAAATACTTCGAAAATTGAGAACTTCGAAAACACTCCGAAAATTCGAAACATCGGAATAATTTCGAAAATACTTTGAACATTCAAGACTTTGAAAATACTTCGAAAATATCTCAGAACTTCTAAAATACTTCGAAAATTCGAAACTTCGAAAATACTTCGTAATTCTGAAATACTTCGAACATCAAAAACTTCTAAAATACTTCGAAAATAATTCGAAAACTTTAATTTTCGAAAATGCTTCGGATATTCAAAACTTCAAATATATTTTGAAAATACTTCGAAACTTCAAAACATTGAAAATACTTCGAAAATTCGAAATTTAGAAAGTATTTCGAACATTAAAAACTCCGAAATGCGCTGAAAATTAAAAAAAAATAAAAACTTTGGAAATTAAAAACTTTTTTGATACTCCGAAAATCTTTGAAAATCAAAAACCCGAAACTTCATTTTCAAAACTCTAATTTTTACAAGCAAAAAAACATATTTCGATAATACTTCGAAAATTCAAAACATCAAAAATACTTCGAAAATTCGAAATTTCGAAAATATTTCGAACATTCAAAACTCTGAAATGCGTTGAAAATAAAAAAAAAAAATGAATACTTTGGAAATTCAAAACTTGTTTAATACTCCGAAAATACTTTGAAAATCAAAAACTACAAAACTTCATTTTCAAAACTCCAATTTTTACAGGCAAAAAAACCATTTTAGTTTGGCAAAAATTTGACTCTCCCAAAAAACCTCCTTTTGCAAAACTTCCTAAAAATACAACTCGATTTCCATATTTCGCCCAGTTTTTTTGGATTTTTAACGTTTTTTTGGAGTATGCCCAACAAAATGGATATAAACTCTTGTAAAGTCATCTTATACATTTTTTGGTAACTAATTATAAGGTCACTTTATAAATTTTCAGGAAACTTACAAGTCATAATAAAGTGCTTTATAAGAATCAAAATTATTAGGGATGCTTTATAATTCTGAACCTCATAGAAAACCTCCTTAAAATCTTCAGATTTCACGAATTCCTTATAAGGTTCTTCATTTCTTATATGGCACTTTATACACCCTCAAAATTCAACTAAAGTAAAATAATCGTTCAAAAAGGCCAGAAAATGTGGAATTTTCGGGATATCTAGAATACACGAGGACGAGATTTCCGCTTTTATTATGGCCCGGGGCAGCCTTCCGTAAAGGAGATAAGAATAAAAGCCACGAGAAATCTCCCGCGACCTCGACACTCGTGTTCCAGAAAAATCATTATTTTATATCCGTGGCATGAAATTCGACACGTTGTTGCAGCGAAAACAAATTGGTCAGCTGGCTTAGCGTCGTTTCTTCCGCAATCTTCGGCCTCAAACTAAAAATGGAGTATTTCGCTATAACCGCTAAAAAAGATCGATAGCCCGAGGCAAAAAATTTCGAGAAAAGTGATTTTTCGTGATATTTCTCATTTCTGTAAATGTTTTTCAATAAAAACCAATAAAGAATTACTTTTAGTTGATATATATTATTCATACATGTTTGTAAAATATTTTATTTTTTCTATGGTGATAGTTTTCGGGTTCATTGCTGTTTTTTAGGGTTCTATAATTTATTATCGACAATTCTTACGTGATTTGGATAGAATGTTATATTTTTAGGTAATTTAAAGTCCATTTCTGATTCTATTTTTTTATCAATTCAAATAAATTCAAAAAATCTTGATAAATCTCCAATTTATAATACGTTTCGATTCAGCTGATTTATCAAATTACGCACCAGTTCTGAAATAGCTGAATTCAGATAACACATTAATTTTATATTTATGGAGTAGTCAACAAAGATGTTAATAATAGTCGCTCAATTTATAGATGCGATTGACGCAATACAAATTTTCGTATTATGTATTCGTGTATCCATATTATTTATTTGAATCATTTTTACATTCAATTCTTGTTCACTAAAAATTAATTCTTCAAAATATGAACATGTAAAAAATCGAGGAACATGAGTATTCAGCTTCGTAAATCGAAAAAATTCGGAAACTGAGAAATGAGACAGTTTATGATCAAAAATTTGTATTCTCAGATAGTTTTTCTATCAAAAAAATTTTTTAGGGCATAAATTTATTATTCGAAATATTTCATTTTTTTTTTTTTTTATTACCATCCATTTTTCCGACTGCAGTATTCCTAGACAAAAAAATGACGTAATTTTTCTACCCTTTTTTTTTATACGAACTACTCAAATTCGTATACGAAAAAAATCTGCTTTTCACCGTTAAATTTTCCATGGAAAAATAATCTCGACTATTATCAAAGTATATTAACTTTCGATTATATTTGCGATAGAAAATTGGGTTCGGTTTATTGATTTGAATCCATGTACAAGATTTACTATACTTCAAACGATAACAAAATACATTTCTCTTCACATTTATCTATGACCCGAATAAAAAAATCAGGTAATTTGAATTTATTTGCAATAATCATGTTGGCGAATTCGCATTCGATAATTAATTAACGCTAGAAACCGTGTCTTTGAATATTTGAAACATCGAAATTCACGGAATGAATATTCAGAATTTTTTGTCTAATGAGAATGTCAAGTTTATCGTTGATTACGAAAAAAGCGAGTTTCAAGATTTTCGCAACTCATTTAATTTTGTTTGCGAAGTATTCCGAATTATTTATGATAACCGAAAACAGTTTTTTCCACGGAGAAAAATTTGATTATTCAAAGTGATGATGTTTCAGAGACCAATTTTTGAATTTGAATACTGTCATTAAAATTTTTTCAAAATAGATTGAAAAATACGTAAATAATTCTCCAGGATCGTGGTATTTCAAACCGTTAGTAAAATTGGATGTTGCGTAACATTTTTGCATTAATATTTTTTTCAAACAAACATTCCTGAAAATTATTAAAAATGTTAAAAGGTATTGAAAAATTTGAAAAAAATTGAAAATAACTACGAGTCGTCGTTAAGTTTTTGCAGTCATCATTTTTTGAACATGCTCAACAAATTTATCAAAATTCATCAAAATTGTATCAAAAACTTGGGAAAATGAAGAAAGATACTCAAAATTTCGTAAAATCTCAAGGTGTAATAAAATATCCAAAAAGCATCACAAGTTTTTCAAAAATCCACGATATCATCAAAAATTTTGTGATATTGTTGAAATGAAAATTTATTTTCAAAAAAGTTGTACAAGTTCGTCAAAGTTACAAAATATTGTTATAAAGTCATTTCTACATTTCTCAAGCTACAACGAATTTCATACTAATATTTTTCATCAATTTTTCGCATGAACCAAAAAAAAAGGTGCATATTTGAATAGCGTAAGAAAATCGACACCTTGTATGTTCCGAACTCTCGACTCCTTTACAACGTATCAGAAAAGTGTGTATGTACTCGTAGGAAAACGATCAGGTTTGTTTCAACTCTCCTCGTGGTCGCACCGCCTGCATAAATTTTGCAGTTAAACCGCGTTCATTCACCTTTTAACGAACTTTTCCATAAAATTGACCCAATTTTTAAAGACTTGATCGTTTCGAAAAATTAAATCATTACTCAAAACCGCTTCCAAAGTTCCAAGACGGAAAGAATCTCTAAAAAAATCTTCGAGATAATTTACGAAGTGTTGATAATACGTTATTCAGTTGAATTACTTTGAAAAATTTGTTTAATTGTGACGAGATTTTGTGGTAAAAAGTGCCGGTGAATAAAACTTTAATTAACAATTGAGTGATTTTTGGCTGGTTCTGATTTTTTATGAAGAATTCGAATCATCATGAGTAACGGAGTTCAACTGTGAGTAAAATTTTACAATTTATCACACGAATGTAGAATTTTATGGATAAATAAATAATTATCTTATCATTCGAACTTTCGAATGAATTTTTTAAGATTACATCGAATTCACGAAATTTTTAATCATCGAAAAGATTATTATATTTTTAGAAATTGTTCGCTTTTTAACATCGTTGAAATGATGGATGTGTAGAGATAAGAAAAGGTAAAAAAGTTCAATGAGGAAATGAATTTCATATCTCTCTTAATTACTGCATCTAAATTACATGCGATAATATTGGAAAATCAGATAAAATAAAATGCGTATCAAACAATTGATCATGCTAAAAAAATCTATATTCTCAAAAAAATGAAAACCATAACTGTGATAAAAATTTGGAAAAAATTTTAGGTCTGATGTATTTTTTTGTAATTAGGAAATAATTTACGAAAAATTTTCGGTTTCGAATGAAAAGTTGAATAAAATATTTTAGGAAAATATTAGGTACGTTTCTAAAAATTTTTAGAAATTTTAGTAATTTTCGAACATTTATTTATGATTTATAAAATTTGCTATGGATTTCGCTAGTTCAAAAGTTTTCTATAAAAAATTATAACTTCTTTCAAACTTTGCGATATTTTCAAAATTTTCTAAATTCCAAAATTTTTACAGATTTTAACCAGATTTTAAAAATTAATACAAGTTTTATTTAATCTTCGTTCATTTTTAAAAATTTCCACGACTTTTTTTCCAACTCTACGTACATATTTTTCAAAAAATTGGGTAATTTCATAAATTTTAGAAACTTATAAAAATTTCGTTCCAGTTCCAGTAAGTATTTCATTTAACTCTCGAATTATCAAGGATCCGAGTCCATAAAAATGAATCAAAAAATTTTCCAAGTCTCCAAATATTCGCAGATTTCCTGTACTTTAAAAAAGAGAAAAATACAGAAAATGATTTGAGTATAATTGCACCGAAACCGATGTCGCGACGAAAAAAATCAAGTGAATTGGTCATTTACTTTTTGAAGAACGGTAAAAAAATTCCCACAGTTGCGAAAGCGCGTATATTTCCCATTTATCTTGTTTGGACCCTTGTGTTTCGCGCGGTTTTGCGTCATCAAAGTTAAGGACCCGCGGCGAGAGCAATTTTTTTCCCACACAGTTTGCGCCATTATGAATATTCGCTTTTGGAATACGCGTATAATTGCTTCTGATGGGTTTTGGGTTTTAACCGGTTAACTCTGGTGCAGTCCTGGTCTCACCGAACGTAACTAATTATTTCTTACAATTCTTACAAATATTCGGGATCGTGGATATTTTTAAAACGTGTGATTTTTTTATGTAGAGATGTTATCGGAAAGAATTTTTCGACGTGAAAAACAAGTCAATGGATCATGGAGAAGTTTCGGGTAAAGTTGGATTTTTTTTCATTTTCAGTGGCAGTTATACGAATTTATCTCTATTTTTGTTAATTTTGGGTACGTCAAATTTGAACGTCTGATTTCCAGGTTTAACTATTGTTCTTGAAAATTATAGAAATAAAATTGGGAAATTTTAATTTTTTGATTAATTCTGCTTCGGAAATTTAGACATTCAAATACAAATGTCAGAAAATTTCAGAACTTTATAATTTGAGTCCGACAAATTACAAATGAAGTAATCGTAAACTGAAATTTCGGAAATGAAAAAACTTTCAAAGGGAATTTGACTACTTAGATTTTAAAATTCAAAATGTTTAAAACATCGAAACCCAGAAATAAAAAAGTTAATGATTTGAAAATTCAAAAATATTTGAATGGAGATCCAAATTATTTGGCCAAAGTGCCTGCCAAACAATTTTTCTATTCGACGCCACCAATAATACCTAAATTTCCGAAAACTTAAATTATTTCGATCGCAATATTTAGCAATTTGGGAACCTTACGCTGATCGAATTTACGAAACATAATACTCGCGATAGAAATTGATACACATGACTGAGAACAAAAGTTTACACTATCTATTATGTAACAGAATATTTAGAAGATTTTGTTTTACAGAGCGTGAATATAAAATATTATAATATGTAATATTTAATATATACCTATAAAATAATAAAATTATAACTATTCAATTATAATACCAATTTTTGATTTCAAAATTTCCATTTCCAATCTGTAACTTAATGAAAGTGAAATAAATTCGCTTTTCGTGATAACGTATCAATTTTGCTACACCAAAATATAAATTTTAATTGAATATTACAAGTTTCCAAATTATTATTTATATCGTACAAAAATAATTTAAACTGTCGTGAAAACTTTTTTTCTTCTACGTTTCCGTAATTAAATTGAATTAAATCTAATTTCGAAATTTCCTTTTGAATTCAAACAAAAAAGTATCGACATTATGAGTGATATTATGCATAAAATCAAAGTTTCCTAAATCTTATTTCCAATTACTCATTTTTATAATAACACGTAGTTCATATTTTCATAATTAACGTACTAGAAAATTTTTTCTAATCATATTTTCTCATTCAGCTAATCATATCAGGAATAAAAACTGAAAATTAGTCATTAGAAAAAAATCTACCTAAATCGTAAAACGTAAAATAAAGAAGTGCATCTATAATTCTCGAACAAAATGCCACTTTTTCCCACTGTTTTGTTTCGTAAGATAAAATAAAGTTCCTATAACTAGTGGAATCATGATTTTTCACCACATATTCGCGAAATGTACTATTTTTTTGCACAATAAATAAAACATTCAAAGTGTTAGATTTTCACTGAGCATTTCGGAGCGCTGTTTCAATAATTTCGTCATTACGTCGGCGCTGAATCTAGGCACAGGATTCGGCTCATGAATATTGATCTTTTTCTACTTCACTTTGACAACCGCGGTCCATCAACGAAATGCCAGAAACCGCGACGAAAAGCACTATTAAATGGATATTTTATAGGCAATTTATTCAATTGTGCAAGAGTTAATCGATAAATTGTTTTTCAATAACATTCGTTTAACTAGAAAAAAGCGTACCAGGGTCTAAAAAAGGTGTAAAAATGTTTTGAAAATACACATTATTTCCAAACAACATTGCTAGAAAAAACTTTGAAGATCAGAAGTTTACGGGAAAATTTACATGTGAACTTGTAATTTTCAACCATTTCCTCTATAATTTAAAAGCATTTTTTTTCTTTTTTGAAATCATTAGCTGTTGTGAAATTACAAGTTTTTTAGTAGGTGAATTCAAATTGTTCAATTTACGTAATAATTATCATATTTTTTCTGTTGGGGGTGGGGGGGATTGTTTTCAAGAGTCTGAATTTGTGGAAAATTTAACGAAGTATCAATTTTTTCGTTGAATTTTGTCTTAAATTAATATCTTAACATTTTCTGATAGGATTTTAAAAATGTATTCAGAATTGATCGAAATGCTCGTAATCATGAAAATTTAGTATCATTTTTTGACAATCATAAAATTTTTATGAATTACGTTAATTACGTAAATTCTTATACATTTTCATTGAATTTCATCTTAAATTAATATCTAACCATTTTCTGCTAGAATTTAAAAAATGTTTTCAGAATTGATCGAAATTCTCGAAATCCTGAAAATTCGCAGCATTTTTTGAAAAATGTCTAATTTTCACGAATCACGTAAATAATTTAAAAGACGAAAATTAATAAGAATTATTCTTATAAAATTTCGTCAGTATTCAAAAACACTGCAATTCGAAAAAATCCAAAACTTCGCCACATTTTTCAATATTTCTAGAAACACAATCCGAAATGATACAAAAATGCTCATGACACATCCAAATATTCGGAAGTTCGAAAAAAATTCACAAAATTCAAATATTCGGAAATACCGGCAAACTCTTCAAAATAAACAATTTTCAAAAATTTATTAAAAACAAAAAATTTCCGTACATTGTAGAGAGAAACATCGAATTATCATAAAAACTGCATTAAATCGAATGTTTTGTATACATCAAACTTCTGGTGTGTGTGGGGGGGGGGGGGGGGGGGGGAGGATACACGAATGTCAAGAACAATTATGAAAAGCTATCTCAAAACACTATTGTGTCTCAAGATTCGAGAACTTATCTTCAAAAAGCCATTTATTACCAATACGAAAAAAGCTGTTTTTTTCCGGGAGTGTGATGAATGATTGATGTTATTTTTTATGAACTGTGTACCAACAAAGTATGAAGTGTGAAAAACGGATTTATGACATTGACCTGAAATCGGAAAAACTCATTGTCACGCTTCATCCCAAATAAAGATAATATTCCGAGCACATTTTTTCGCCCTTACGACAAAAATGATATCAGTCACCGTAAAGTACCGAAGGTGAACGGAATTAATGTTCACATAAAAAATGGTAATTTCTCGTGGAATAGGACATTTTCTTTTACTGTCTCGGACGCTCATAATTTCTGTAGAATTCCGGGGTTGAAGGGAAGGGAACAATAAAAGCGTGATTGAATTCATAATGATGGGAAATTTCGTGTATGTATATTACGAATTCGATAGTCACAAAATCGACAGCTTTATGAGTTTGTATAAAAATGAGTGCAAATTTAGAATAATTTCGAATTCGAAGGAATCTAGCAAAATTTTAGTGATATTTTGTAGGATGAGCTTTTTTCCTTGGGGATGAAAAAAGCAGAGATTTTTTTCTGAACGTTTCGAAAATCTTGAGTTTTCTTCACAAATTGAAATCGAAAAATTTCTTTCTAGAGTTGAACTTTTTTTCTTTGGGTTGGAAGTCTGGACTTTTTTTTAGGATCGGAAGCTTTTTTTCTGAATTTTTCGCTTAGGGTTGGGAATGAACAATTTTCCATAGTTGAAGGAAAAGCCTTCTTTTCGTTAATGAAAAATTGACGAAATCCCTAATTTTATACTATTTCATGGTAACGGTTTCCAATTTAATAAATGACTAAAGAATAAACCAAATAAATGAATAAATACGCCAAATTTGTTTAATTCGACCCAAGACCCTAATTTCATGCGAAAATTCTCGATTTCACATGAATTCGTGCATTTTTTATAAAAACCGAAATACTCAGTTCAAACCCAAAATTTTCGTAAATTTTTGCAGAATTCGACTAATTTGACCCAGGACCCTGATTTTCATGCTAAAATTCTCGATTCCAAACGAATTTCGTCCATTATTTATAAAAACCGAAATACCTAGATCAAACCTAAAATTTTTGTAAATATTTGCAAAATTTGACTAATTCGACTATTTCATGGTAACCGGATTCCAACTTAATAAATGACTAAAAAATGAACCAAATAAATAAACAAAAATGCACAGTTCGATAAACTCGACCCAAGACCCCAATTTTCATGCTAAAATTCTCGGTTCCACAAGAATTTCGTCCATTTTTTATGAAAACCGAATAACCCAGTTCAAACCCAAATTTTTCGTAAATGTTTGCAAAATTTGACTAATTCGACTATTTTATGGTAACCGGATTCCAACTTAATAAATGACTAAGAAATAAACCAAATAAATAAAGGAATATGTAAAATTTGTCTTATTCCACCCAAGACACTAATTTTCATGCTAAAATTCTCGATTCCACACGAATTTCGTCCATTTTTTATAAAAACTAATGAACCCAGTCCAAGCCCAAATTTTTCGTAAATGTTTGCAAAAACTGACCAATTCGACCCAGGACCCTCATTTTCATGCTAAAACTCTCGATTCCACACGAATTCCGTCCATTTTTTATCGATACCGAAATACCCATTGCAAACCTACATTTTTCGTAAATGTTTGCAAAATTCGACTAATTCGACCCAAGACCCTGATTTTCATGCTAAAACTCTCGATTCTACACGAATTTCGTCCATTTTTCACAAAAACCGAAATACTCCGTTAAAACCCAAATTTCTCGTAAATGTTTCCAAACCTCCTACCTCCCCCACTTCCCCCAACCCATGCTCGACGTCCATGTTGCAGCATCCCGCGTCTCGGGCGCTTTTCCTCCGCGCCGCTCTCGGGCTCTCGCGCGATCGGCGAATTCGCCATGGCGGTAGTCGTAGCCTAGCCCGCGAAACCCGCGCCACAAGTGTTCGCGGCGTGCTTCCAAGTTCCGCGCGAGCTACCAAACCCACTCGATTTTTTCCCATTTTTCCCTCGACACGAGAAAAGTGCACCCCACCTCCCCCGAGACCTACCCCCGCGCATTTTTTTACAAGCCACCCCCTAGCTGAGCTACCCCCGGGAAAAGTGGTGTCGAAACCCCCCCTCGATAATTTCGCAAGGTAAAGAAAAGCGGCCGAGTTTTCCCGGGTGGAAAATGGAATTTTCCGGCTGGGAGTCGCAAGCAGTCACACCCCTTTGGTTTTTCCAGGTCGGGTTGTAGATTTTGGGGGGGGAGGAATTTTGGAAAATTTGGGAAAAACGATAAATTTCCGGGTCGGGGACGCTCGTATTGATTACGCGGGTTAATGATAGTATTTAGGGAGTATGGAAATATCGAATTACGGGATTGATTGGCGTTATCGCGTTACATAATGGGATTTTTTGCTATCTTTGAATTTATTGAGATAATGTACATGTGTAATTTCTTTGGGTTAATTTGTTAGTTTGTCGATTGGAGTGATGTCGAATTTGATGACGTTGTGAAATTCGTATGTAAAAGGGGTAGTTGGGGTGTTTGTTGGTTTTGAAAATATTTGTGAGTTGTTTGGAGGTGCACGTGGAATGAAAATAGCGGAATTGAGTCGAAGGATAGTAAAATGGGATTGATGCGGCGATAAAGGCTATTTGCTTAAGTTTTGCCAGTAAACAGTGGCCGGAATATGATGCTTATGCAACAAGTTTTCGAGGAAGGAGCCAACTGTTTGAATCTCACTTCCTCGATTTGTTTAATTGTTTATTATGGTACAAGTTGGAAAAGCGAACATTTTTTGATGAGTTAGAAGTTAGTTATGACGAGGATAGCGCACGAATTCGGAAAAAGAACCGTTTTTTTTTCATTAGGGGATGAAGAATAATTTATTTTCAATATTTTTTGCAACGAGTGGAATAAAACTGTTCTATTCACACTAGTGGAAAAATAGGTCACTATTTACGGGCAAAACAGTGAAGAAAACTCGAGAATTGTAGAAAAATGTGCATGTGTTGTATTTTCATAGGAGGCAGATTTTCTGATAATTGCCCTGGTCCCTAATTATTGTTGCTTATGGAGTTATCTTAGGAGTTTCGGAAATTTCGGAACATTTGAAGTTATGGAGACTTTTTAATGTTTTTGAAAATTTTCGAGTTTCATGAATTTCTAAAAATATAGGAGTTTGGGAGAATTTCGAAAAATTTGCAAGTTTTGACATTGTGGAATCGTGAGATTCTGGAGTTTTGCAATATTTTTAAGTTTTAATGTGAAGTTTCGTAATGTTTGAAATTCTGGACATTTTGAAACTTTGGAAGTTCAGAAGTTTGGAATTTCGAAATTTTAAAAATTCTGGACGTTTTAAAAGTTGTAGAATCTAATAGTTTTTAGAACATTCGAAGAATTCTGAAGCTCGAAAGCTTTGAAATTTAGAAATGTTGGGGATTTTTCAATTAAACGTTGTCAATTTTCGGAACTATGGAACTCATTTTTTCACACTCTCGGCTATTTTATTCTGAAAATATAAACTGTCATTCCAAAAAAATAATGTTTATTTATCAAACAAAACATTTATTTTTATTATATCGAACATTTATTCAAAGTTACGAAAATTTATGGACACACAATTAATTCAAAAATTAAAAATTAATGACAACAAAATTCAATTAAAAATTTGAATCCAAATTTAAAGAAAAAACGTCAAAACAAAAATTATTCAAATCTCCCATCAATTGTTTAAACATTTCATAAAAGTCACGAAAATATAATAATACCGAAAAAAACGTTCTCAAGTTCCTCAAAAATGTTCGAACATTCTCAAACGAAATGAACCAAAATTCTTGTAGACTCTCCAAAATTTCGTAAATTTCAAGCTCCTCAAATTTTGGAAAATCCACAAATTAACTTAGGATCCATACAATATTTCAATTATATTTCAAAACTGAACTTGTCAGGAATTCCCAGAAACACGAAAAACTACATCATCGATGAATAAACAATAAAACACGAAATCGACAAAAGTGATAAAAAAACACAAAGTTGACGAAATCGATAAAATGTTCCTGCAAATCACACCAAGTGACATATTTCATTCGATGTTGAAATTATTTTGGCCAGTGGGAAATTGAATGAAAATCGTGGCGAGAGTACCATTGCATGAAAAGATCAATTGGTAGCTTGGAGTGTATAAATACAAACGTCGTGCTTTGCATAGAAGTGAGCGCGTTTAATGTACATCCTATCTGTGTTTAATAGAATTTATAGAAGTGGGGGGGAAGTGTCGGTGCTATATTGTGATTGAGCGGATGAAGAGAGAAAAGTCATGCCGCTTGGTGTAGATTCGCGGAGCGTTTTAAATCCACGATTTTATCTCGTTCTTACGCTCGAAAAAGAGATTCTATAACGACTTTTGAATTACTTCGACGATGAAATTCGCAATGTCTATTAAACTCGCAGAATTCGAGATCTAAAAATCCTGAAATTTTTCGATGTTTTCAAAATTCATTTTCCGAAATTTTCAGTATGACGATTTTATCTCGTTCTTATATACTCTCGAAAAAGAGAATCCACAAATTTAAAATTATTCTGAAAATAAAATTCGTAATGCCGATAAATTCAAAGAATTCGAGATCTGAAAATCCTAAAAATTTTCGAAGTTTTCATAATAAAATTTTCGAAATTTGGAAAATTGCGAAAAAGTCTACTGTCTTCTTAATTTACAAATGCTTAAAAATCCAAGCATTTTATCTTTGCAAGCATGAAATTCCTTTGTTTGCTTTCTTCCTCTAAGAAATCTGACGATAATCACAGTCAGCGTACATGTCACAATGCATCGTCAGCTCAGTCACTACATTCAAGAATCTTGAAATTCGATAAATCGGAATTTCATTTTTTCACGAAAATAACATCGCAATGAAAAAATTGGTACTACGTCAATTTTTTTAACAGTAAGCAATAAAAGTATGGAAAATACAAAAGATTTTATGTGAATTTGTTTCCTGTCAATTTGAGGGTGTCAATTATTTTTCGAAATTCGATTTGTTAATTCGATGAACGAACATGGTCTAGTAAAAATAAAATTACCGAATTAGAAACAATTAAACATTTGAGTTATAGACAATATTTTGTATTCTCAAAAATTCCTTCATTCTACGATTTTCGAAAAATACTTCGATATTCCATAAGATTCTAAAAATATATTTCGAAATTATCGAAATTTCCTGAGTTAAACAAAAATTTTCGGACATTTTTATTATAATATTATAGTTTATTGAAATTCCTGTATACATTTTTAGAGACACAAAAAATTTTTTTAGAACGAGTAAAATTTTTCGAAGTTAACTTAGAATTTCGAAAATTCCGAAGAAATTATTTTCAATTCCAAAAAATCCTCAAAATCTGAGAAAAAATGAAAAAATCTTAGAATTAATCGAAAATTTTGCAAAATTCCAAAAAATTATTCTAAACGCTTATAATATACCTCCCAAATTAATCGAATTTTCCATTATTCTCAATCCCTACAATATTTCCCGAAATTATCAACAATCTCAACAAATTCCCGAAATTTAAATACTTCCCTCAAAATTTCTATAAATAATCACGAGTTCTCAAAACCGGCCAAAATATTCGAAAATTTCACAAAATTTGAAGGAAATTCTCTAATTTTTCAGACTCACATATCTCTTGAAATTTCGAAAAGTCAGTACAAATTCACCCTCTAATTCGTCGTAATTTACTCATACACATTTTTTCAACATTTCTGAAACGATTTCAAATCTTCTAAATAGAATTCTAGTTCTGACTGACTCCAAAAATAAATCATATAAAATAGCCCCCCCCCCCCTCTAAAAAAACCAGGTCCACTACTCATAGAAACTTGAAAAAAAAGGTACGAAATCAGTGCCAAAAGTGCAACGTACATTCTCATAATAGCGCATTCAAGAAGTCGCTATATGTCTGTTGATGAAACTTTGCGAGCATGTCATTGTTACGTGGGCTCGTTATTAAGGGTTCGTATCGCCCCTGCAAAAAGCGGAGGTCTTTTTAAAACTGATCGGATGAAAAAAACGAATGAAGGAAGTTTATAAATACACATGCTCCCACAGCAACTCTCAACCACAGACACAATTATAATGATCTTTCAATCATTCATTTGTAAGTAATTGAACAGGAACATAATTCATAATAAGTTACCAAAGGTCTTGATAAGTTTCCTGAAAAATTATGAGGTGAGAAAAAGTCGTATGAATCGTTTTGAAAAAACTTGTTAGTTTGCTTAAATCTTATAAGGTTTTTAAAAATAATTTGTAAGGTCATCTTACAATTTTTTAGGCAACTTGTAAGGTTTTATGAGGTGATTGATAAGAAATGAAAAACCTTATGAAGAATTAGTGGAATTTTTGAGGTTTTAGGAAATCTTAGGTTTTTCAGGAGAGATTGAGGTTTTTTTTTTTTTTTTTTTTTTTAAACTTTAAAGTTTTCTTGAACCTTGTAAGGTCACCTGATAAATTTTTATGTAACTCGTACGGTCACCTTTTAACTTTCGGAAAACTTATTAAGTTCAGGTATCTCAGAAAAAATAAAAACTTTATAAAAAAATTGGTGAAGTTTTTTAAAATTTATAGGAATCTTGTAAGGTTCAGTTACAAGGGAATCGAATCGAATTTGAGGCATAGTTATGAATTTCCACAAATTATGCCATCGAAATTTGTGTAAATTAACAAAAATCACCGAAAATTCATCGAATATCCGGAAAATTTTTAAAATTACGTAAAAATTAAAAAAATGTTTCCAAATTTCCTCAAATTATTCGAACTTATTTGTTTAAAAAGACTGCAAGAAAAAAAAAACAGAAAATTCTTCAATCTGTATAGAAAAAAGCTCATAGTTATGAATTTCTACACATTATTTTATTAAAATTTGTGTAAACGAACCAAAATCACCGGAAATCTGAGATTGTCCAAAATGTACAAATTTCTTTTATTCTACCGAAAAATTCAAAAATTACAAAAAAACTTGAAAAATTTTTCGATCCTTCCTCAAATTATTCTAACTTATTTACTCAACATAACTGCAGGAAAAAAAAATTCTCCAAACTGTAGAAAAAAAGCTTATAGTTATGAATTTCTACACATTATTTCATTATTTGAAATTTGTGCAAACTAACCAAAATTACCGGAAATCTAAGATATTTTCTAAAATTTACAAATTTCTTCTATTATTCCAAAAATTTCCAAAATAAAAAAAAAATCATAAAATTTTTCGAACCTCCCTCAGATTATTCGAAGTTATTCACTAAACATGTCTACAGGATGAAAAAAGAATTCTTCAAACTGTAGAAAAAAAGCTCATATTTATGACTTTCTACAAATTATTTCATTAAAATTCAGGTAAACTAACCAAAATTACCGAAAGTCTGAAAAAAATTTTTTTTACGTAATTTTATATTACCCTCAAATTATTCAAAGTTACCTATTCATTCAATAAAACTGCAAAAAAAAAAACACCAAATAATTCTTCAAACTGTAGAAAGAAGCCCCAAACATATTAGTTTAAATCAAAAGTGTGATGGAGGGCGACATATTTTTGAATCGATTAATATACAATCTTAATTGCGAACAATTCACTACTAAGCAACGAACTTTTCATGAAATATCGTACGTAAAGCTTCAGAAAATTACGTAAATACTACCTAAATTGAAACTACAGCTAATTCTCAATGTTCGTTAAAATTTCTTGTACAAAGCACTAAAACTTTATTGAACAATTTGCAATAGATAAAGGGCAGTTCTATCTATTTTCTAAGTGAAAAAGGCAAACAAAAAAAGATAGCATCAGCGACAAAAGTTGAAGACACTTTTGTCTTCAATTCAACTCATTGTCAGCGAAATCCCATCTCGTTAATTTTTAGTTCAGCGGAGTTAACTCCTTAATGAAGACGCGCATACATACAAAGCCAAAGATTTTCGCTTCGACAAATCTCTTAATTATTTTGTGAGCTGGAATTTTTTCGCAGCTTCATTAAAATATCCTTGAAATCAGTAGCGTATTCAGAATTTTATTTAGTAGGGGGTAGGAGGGTTAAATTCCGAAATAATTCAGTTTCGTAACATTTTTTATCAACTTGGAGAAAAATGTTTAAGAATACTCTGAAATTTATGAGGATTTATAGAAAATTTCGAAAATCCACGAATTGTAATACATTTTTGACGACATTATTTATATTTTTAAGGAAAGAATTTTGCAAATTCCCGAAAATTGTAACAGTTTTATTTTTGTATGTTTAAGTAAATTTCAGTTGCAATTTTAACAAACTTCTCCATTTTCGAAGATAATGAAAATGTTTGAAAACGAAAAAATTCGTCAAATTATAAAAATTTTCAGAAAATGTTCAAAAATTTGTTACAACCCTAAAAACAAAAATGTCAAAAGTGTCCTACAATTTTCTAGATTTTCGAAAATCAT
>JAPYZK010001454.1:0-17599 GCA_030522785.1 Platygaster equestris | reverse complement strand
AACTTTGTCACTTGTTAGTGCCGAAAAAGATATCTTCTTCGATACGCTCGGATGCTGTTCCGCACAATTTCGACTCCTGACGAGTCGTAAGGAGCTATGATTTCCACGTGGACGAGCACCTGCGACTGTAGCAAAGACATGGTGGACGTATAGCGAGAGATTATCCAAGCTTCGTTGGCCGGAGGATTTTCCCTGCTCGCTACTTTCTCTTTGTGTGATCAAGAAAAGTAGCGGCGAGATAGGGAATAAGATGTCTTTTGCCCATGCACTTACACAGGGCCGTGCATTTTTCCTGGCATCCGTCGCGCGACGAAAAAAGCCCTCATCCGTCGATTCTTAAACGACGTTAGTGTACCTGTGTTCTTCAAGGGATCAAAAGGATGTTTCATCCTGCTGTGAATTTGGCTCAGGAATAAAAAAACTCATCGATATTATCAATGCCAGTGGGATATCGGAACTTTCGATAATTTTTCGCGAAAATATCTTTACTTTCCTAGTATACGTTTTTTCTCGGATATCGCATTTTTTAAGTTGGGAGTTTAAGTAAGTGAATCGAATGAATAATCATAGCAGATGAAATAATTGTAGAATCATCATGATTCTTAGGGTAAAGTGAATTCTATCATTTCCCATAATTACATGGTTAATTGTATTCGTGCAGCACCTCTTTCAGAGGGGAAAATTTTCCCACGCATCAACCGGAAATGATCCTCATTGATTTTTCTTCCCGCTTGTCACAAGGAAGCAAAAGGAACAAAAGATTCAGGAAGAAAAGTGGAGGCTAACTGAAAGAAGTGAGAAATGCATAAAAATGAAAGAAAGGAAGGAGACTACGTCGAGCTTATCGCTTGGGTGGGACGACTCGATTTCCGTCGATTATCGACTTTATTGGAAACCCCATCAGTGCAAATGTATTCTGACTTGGGTGAAAACCGGTCATTTCTCTGAGTGAATACTATTATAGGGTTAAGGACAAATAATATGATATTTTTGCGTTGCGAAGAAATACGTTTATCACGTAATTAAAATTGGGAAAAACACGGTTTCAGAGCTTCAAAGTCAATGCGTTGTCGGCATGTCGATACGTCGCCTCGAAAAAAGTATGAGTTTCAATGAACTCATGATTTTGAAAAAATGTAATACAAAGTTGAAAACAAACAAAAAACAAACAAAACAAACATAGTTTCAGAGGTTCAGAATCCATTCGTTTGCAGCATGTATTTCAGCTCGGAAAAAATAATGAATTTCTATAAACTCGTAATCATTAAAAAATGTAGAACAAAGTTTGCAACAAACAAAAAACGAACAAAATAAACTTGGTTTCAAAGCTTCTGTGTTTTTGACATGTATTTTACCTCGAAAAAAAAAATATGAATTTCAAGGACCTCGTGATTACTACGTAAAACAAGTGTAGAACAAACTTTGAAAACAGAAAAATAATGTTGTTTTGAATTCTGCTCGTTTTTTATGACGCTCTATCCAACAGATAAAAAACAGGACTTCTCCACTTATCTTATTACTGTCGATATGCCAAAAATATGGAATTTTTTCATTTAGATAAGCCAAAACGAAACAGATGTTGGAAAAAAAGACGCACGCATTCCTTTCGCGCACTTCTATCTTCTCAGTCTCATGAATTTAAGCCAAACTTTTGTACAAACTCACTCGGAAAAACAATTTCTCGTCGAATGAAGCTCAAAAGGACTCACCTCTATGCCTATTAGTCTGCTTGTCGAACATCAGCATCGCGTCTTCTATCTGAAACAGAAAATCGAAGCAATATTAATAATTTCTCTGCGACATCTTCGATCCGAGTTCCGAAGCGATGCCAAAGTTTCTACCAATTTATAACCTCCCGACAAAACTGTTTACCCGCTGTAAACAGTTTCGATTCCGTAGAAATATATTGCTGGTATTCAATTTTAGTTCCAGATACTAAAGTTTGTAATGACGCTTTTCTCTGTTCAAACACGGCAAAATCAGTTCCTTTTTTCCAGAAATCTGAAATTCGTGTTAGATAAAAAAATTATCCGCAATTTATCACAATTTTGTGTTTCACGAATCCACTTCATCTATCATAATAATTTCAGTGTTATTAGAATTTCCGTTGATTGCACATATTCCTGATTCATTCCGCGATTTTTCAGTTAAGGAGAACACATGACCTGGAAATATTTTTTCTAGAACCCAACGCAACCTAAAATACGTCCTTTAGAACTTTTTCCATTTTCCACAAAACGCTCAGCGCACAAAAAGCTCCTCTGGTTTAATGTTTTTCCCTTATTGTGATGTAAAAGCGATCGTTTGGCGAAAGGTGAGTTTTCTAAAACTCAAGTGACAGCATTTTTCGGAACACGTCACGCGCACATGGCAGCATTATTTCGCTCTGGGAGTGCATTAAAATCCTCCAAGAACCCGCTTTGAGCACGTGTCCTTTGGCAGAAAAGAGTAGGCTTCTCACACGCGCTTTCATGAAACAGCCACGCGCCCTAGAAAATACGAACCTTTTCAAGGAGCTAAACAGAAAAGACTTCGCAACACTAGGTAAGACTTCCATTCGCGCATACATCCACACTCCGCCTTTAGTTCTTCAACGAGAACCTCTTTCATGACTATTTCCTCGCACTTTACGCATGGAAAATCGCGGAGAAAGTGTTCACGTCAAAGCTTTTAATACGAGCATTATTCGTGAATAAAAATGAGGATCCATTATTTTCAAGATAGCTGCTGAGGTGGTTGTAACTCGTTATTTTCATCTCGACTTTTTTTATCATAACTTTTCCGTTCTAGAAAATATAATGGGGACATATAAAGGATTCGATGATTAGTTTGTGAGTTCAAATAAGTTCCTCAGGGAGCATTCTATCACTCATACCAAACATTTTCCCTATTGAGAAAATATGCAAACATGATTCATCCTTTCGCGACCAACTAATTTGGGGAGTAACAAAGAACTGGGTCACGGTTCCGCACTTCAATACACTCGAGTTTCTCTGCTACCGACCCTTAAGAACTTTCGGAAACAATAGTTTTCCAGGATACTACAGGATTTCCACCAAATATGCATCCCACATATATTATTACCTCGAAAGTGAACGAAAAAACGATTCACCAACTTTTAATGACAATCGCTACAACGAAACAGGTAGCATTTTCTCCACTTTACAACCTACCAAAAGGCGAGAGATTAGGTTAGACGTGATTATGAGAGCATTTCACGAGCTCATAAAAATGTATGTGACACGCTCGACGTTTACGGTGTAAATATAAATACGGACAAAGGCTGACGGGTGGAAAATGTCGATTCAGTATGTTATTAGGCGTCGAAATGGCGGTTCTTGACGACGAGGATTTGGTATTTTGAATGGGGAATTTTTATCTTCCTTTGGAATGATGTGGTGTAATTGATTCGTTTAGGCTGTGGATTGCGTGCGCGTTCGAGTGAGATAAACTCGGGGAAAAGTAATATCCGTAAATCCCTTCCACTTTTTCGATCTTACCCGTCCACGTAATTCCTCTTTGCGGGCGCATACTCCTCGTACATCAGAATGTATACCTTGTGTTTGTGTAGGTTGGGAAAGATAAACTGAGTTTTTCTGGAATGCTTGTTAAGAGAGTGTTGAAGATTTCTCGATTGTGTAACGTTTTCTAAGGATTCATCGAAGGAGGGAAAGAGTCTTCAATGTGAGGAATTTACAAATTAATAGACACGAAGCTTTTTTATCGGAAGTAATTTATGGAAAAGATGGCAGTATCGAATTTCTAGACTTTCGAAGATACTTTCGAAGAACTGTCAGAGGAACCTTATAAAGCCATGAGATTTTTTTGAGGTTCCTACCAGGTGCTCTTTTAAAAAAACTCATCTCTTAAAAGGTTCTGAATTATTAAGGCACCCTTTTTAACCACCAAAAAATCCATCACATCGTGAAATAAAATTCATAAATACTTCGTCACTTTCAAAAATAAAATATTCCAACAATACATTCCTGCTCATATCCAACACATATTCTCCTAGTGAACAAACAGAAAATCCAATAAAAAATTGGAACACCCAAA
Source organism: Platygaster equestris (assembly GCA_030522785.1). Taxonomy (NCBI): domain Eukaryota; kingdom Metazoa; phylum Arthropoda; class Insecta; order Hymenoptera; family Platygastridae; genus Platygaster; species Platygaster equestris. The sequence goes on along the minus strand of JAPYZK010001454.1, from coordinate 13,543 downwards.
AAAAAAACCCCGGATAAAACGCCAGAAACCATTTTCATTTCAATTCCGCGTTTCACACCATTTTCTGAACCTGGCTATATATTCGTATAATGGAACACGTGGGTCCCGGCAGTGGAAAGAAGCGATAAATATCGGTGGCTCGGTGAATACATGAATTTCATCTCGACGTAACCGCGGGTCGCGGAGGGTTAAAATCGTTTTGAGGATGAAGCGCCTTCAAACCCCTCGTCGCGTTTTTCTCATCCTAGCTGGCTTCCGTTTTCACGATTGTCAGCATTTTACCAGGATGATGGCATGGCTCAGTGAACATTTCTTCTTTTTAACCACTCTTTCGTTGAATTCAAAGCAGTTCTTCTTTATCATGTTCGAAATTTAATCAGCTTCTACTAGTTTGAAGAATTTCACTAACTATTTTCATACTCTTTATGTATAAGAAAATATGGCATCATACTTTTTCTCAGTTTCCATCTAAGCCTCTACCTCCACAAAAGTTGAAAAAAGCAGGTCCAAAAATCGAGTTCACTTTGTCGGAAAAGCCAAAGATCGCGGGTCGGCAATATGAAAAGGGGAAACACGTAAAAGAGGGTACTTAACGTAGTAAAATCGCGCCTCTATTGTTCATAGCATTTGTATGAAGCGGAAGCGCCAGGCGCTTGCACTTAGCGCACCTCGCACGTACCCTGAGTGCGAGGCAGTTAGGGCAATTCGAATTTCGCGTGACAATCTCCGAACACTTACCGTCACAACAAAGAACTCCCTTAAATTTCACGAATGGCTACAGCAGCGAGGCCAATGGCTTCCCCGATTAAAACGCGCTATCTTTCACGATCGCGATTCAAAGCGAATAAAGTGAGCAAGAACATTTCGAGAAAAGTTACCATTAGGAAAAAGGAGGAAAAAACGCTCGCTCCAACGGACGCACGGAATTGAAAGTTCAATGTTGCTTTTTTCTCGGGGGAAATTGCAGAACCAGGTTGCGTCAAAATGTGCTCGTGGTTGTAATTGCGCATTCTTCTATGCTCCTCGTTAAATTATGCAACCATAAATCGTTATTTTGATTGTGGTAACGTTCGGCGTGCTGAAAAAATATGGGTGTTCGTGCATTTTTTTGTGGGGGGAAATCTGCGCAGTTCATCTCGGTTCGGTCGATGAAAGCCAAGAGGATTGCTATCGTACGACCTATCGCGATTTAATATATTTCGAATCTGCGGGAGCAAGGGAAATAGACGGGATAATACCGTACCGTATTTCACGAGATTCGGTACATGAAAATTTTATGATAAACGCGTGGTTTGGTCTTTCATATTTTGATATGGAGTTTTCGATTGTGTGGGAAGAGAGGATTTCGAATTGATTCTTTTTTCGGATTTATGATTTTTGAACAGTCAAAAACTCATGCAATTCACGATGTTCGCATGGAATTTGATAATTTCAATTGTCTCTTTATAATTGAATACCATACTTTTTATTCGAAATTTGTATTCAAAGAGAACTATCCATTCCAAGATCACTGGAATCGCTTGTTGACGATCAAACGCCGTAACGAGAATCCCGTGAGCGGAATAATGACAATTCGCCGAGAGTCCTCTTCGCCGAAAAAGTGCTAGTTTAGGTGAACGAGTGGTTCGAGAATAACTGGGTAAGTGGGCTCTTGGGGATGATATAGCTGAGAATTTGGCGCGGCCATACACCTCATAAATTTTACTTATTCCCTTTCCTCTCACCGCGCGATTTCTCTTCTACTTGGAACCGTCCTTAAGGATCCCCAGAATATGAGTTATGGTCCTGGCAAGTGAGCTCTTTTCGCCTCCGCGCGAAGACGTGAGGTTTTCCGGATTCGAATTGTAATAAAGTGCAATTAAGATCGAGGATAGGGGAAAAACGCGACTTGAATTCGACGATTTCTACTACGTTTGCAATTTTTTCGTCATTCGACCTTTATTCAGATATTCATTTTTTCCTGATTTATAGAAAAATCATGTCATTTCTATTTTCAGTAACTGAGTGGAAAAATTTCTATTGTCAAATGTGCTGAAAGGTAGGCCAAAAATTGCTAGCCACGTAGAAAATGATTTCCGCAGCTCTGCTCGCTCATCAACCCTTACAAAATCGTCTGACGAATACGCGTACGCAAAGCGTTGAATCTAGTTAGAGTTTAAGCCAGCACAGGCTGACAGCTACTGCTTCGTTACAGCCTGTCATTATGTACTGTGAAAGGGTCAACTAAGGGGGCGACAGTTAGGCGGCTGCCGACTGTGACTGCTGAGGGTTTCTTAATACGATTATTTCTGGTTTTGCTGGAGAGAACATCGGCGATCAACAACACTTCATACGGAATTGTGCAAGGAGATTATAGTCTCGTTTTCACAATCTTATCCAAGTTTCATAGTCTTAATGGAACCAGGGGTAAGATCCTCTATTGCAAATATTCCGAGAAAATCTATGATTTCATGTTATGCTTTTTACCAGAATTGTTATTCTGTAAAAGTAATTTTTGTCGCACTTCTGATGTTTCCGGAAAAATGACGCCAAAAACAAGGCAATAAGTTTTCCGCCGCGAGGAAAAATAACACGTATTACGGAAAGGGCGCCTTGCGCCGCGTCAAGACACATCCCATCGCACGAGCACGACCTTCTTAAATATTAAAGCGCAGTATCTCACCGAAATATCGCGGCACCGACTGCCTTTTTCGCCGTTGGACGGCTGGCATGGAGCAAATTTAAATATGAAAAAGTGCCCCTTCAAAATTTAAATCCTATTCGGGAAACATTCTTGAAGGAGACAAGCGTCAGACGGGAAACTAGGGCTTCCATTGGCTCGAAGCGAAATGTCGCCTTTTTTTAAGAGCTTCCTAGACCGGGCATTCATCTTCATGACAATCTTGTTGGAGAGTTCATAAGCAAGCTGTTTCTATCGCGATAATTTTTTGGGAAAGGTTGATGTTTTGGAGTTTGATTTATTTTTCAAGTAATCGAAAAATTATTGAAGATCCCTCATCAAACGTGATTTGCTATTTACTATTCCCAAAAAGTAACCAAAATCTCAGAAAAACACTCCCAGTATGAAACTTTTCCATGTCCGTTAAAAGACTCAAAACACCACTTTCTGATTGGAAAACAAAACACCGACCATCGACGAGTCGCGTCCCGAAGAAGCCAACTTTTCAGAGGACTCGCCGGCGAACTTGCGCAATCTTTTTAATTGCATTGTCGAGAAACTCGGTGATAGAAAAGTTCCACGTGGCAAGTACCTTAAGGTACGCTACTTTTTCTCCGCATCTCTGCCATTGTTGCAGTTTCAACGCTGGCGTCTCTTTTCACTTATTCGCTTTTCCTCAACCGAACAGCGGATTTTGCTTCAACACGAACACGAGAAAAAATGTGGTGCTAATTTTCTGAGTGCATTTCCCGAGATCCTGAGCAATTTTATTAGTTCCTAGAGTATAATAATGAACACGTTAAATTATAGAATTAGAAATTTCTTTCAATACTTCAATGATGATTATTCACTTTTCGTATTGAAGTGAAGTAGCGTAGTGCAATCAATAGAATTCATTGATGAATGTCTCGTAGAATTTAAATGCGCTCTTGCAAAGAATCACATCGGCCGCGGTCATGAATATTCAGGATCAAACAACAGCATGAATAAATAGAATCAAAACAACGTCGGAGTTCTCGACGATTGCTGGTTTCTGGAATTATGGTGTTAATTGATAAACTCGAGGCGCTATTCCGTGATACGAGTGGAATGATGCCCGTGATTCGCAGGGAAGGGGATGATATTTTGTGAATAAGCGGACGACTGCGTCAGAGGGTTTCGCGAACTTTGATCGTTAGGGGGAGCGCCGATACGAGCGGTACTGGCAACACCTGTATCTTGTCGACACCTGTAGCTTTGGCAGTCCTTTATAACCGCAGAGAATATCAGCAGGAAACAGAAAGACGAGGAAAGTAAGTTTCTGTGTCACAAAAATTGTTTGTGTTGTCAATCTGATTCCACCGATACAGGTATTCTGGTGACTTCAAATGTACACAATTTCAAAAATGAGCTCCAATGACGTGTCTACCTAAATACTATAACTATTCTTGGAGAAAAATCATAGATTTCTAAATGATCTCAAATTTCCTTCAAAATTCGGTCGAAAAGTCATGGGGTCAAAAGTGCATGAATGAACAAGTGCCAATAAATTTAATGGCTACATGCAGTAAACACAGCGAGATGCCCCGGCTTGATATGCGGAACAAACGAGTAAAACGCGGCGCAAATCGCCAATAGATGGACAGCGAAACAGACAGACAAATGAATCGACGGGGCTGGAAGTCCCCCAGGACTCGATGTCCCGTAGGACACGATTCGATTACGAAACGTCATCCGGTTCCTCCACCCCTTCATTTTCGAACGTTCGAACTTTTCTAAGCCGAAATGTCGTAACAGTTTAAAAGCTTGGAAAAAGCGGACCGTGACATAGGAAGTTCCATTTCATAGATGATCAAACAGCTCGACTTGTGCTTTTTTCCACCCAAATAAATGGAGAAGAAATATTATCGTCAGGTTTTTTCGTTTGGCAATATAAAATTCTACGTCTCCAATGTTCCAAAAAAAAAAAAAAACTTTGACGATTCTGTTCCACTTTCAGAAATACGACAGATACACAGAATTTATGAAATTCATGCAGGATCTCCGAAACTTTTTCAAATTTTCGAAAACGTTTGTGAAATGTAGAGTATTGATTGAAATGAGACTTTAACCGATACTGCATTTCAACGTGTATAAACATAAAAGAGATCAACCCTAAACTCAGCATGACCCCACCGACGTAATTATAACAATCCTAATCCCGTCAATTGCAATGAGTCGCCGACAATGGCGGCAATGGTCACGTCGAATCGATACGATCGGCGCAACGGTGCATGCGAACGTCAGCGCAAAACCCTATGGCGAGTTCGCCGATGACCGGCGACAATGACGCGTCAAGGGCGAATGCGACTCTTTCGGAATATGCAGATGTCGCGCATCGGTTGCGCGCGTAACCTTTGTGGATCGCGTTAGATATAGCGGGTCCGTTACTAGTTCGAGGTATGTGTCATTCGTTGGATGATTAATCGTTTAATTAGCGGCAGTGTTACGCTGGCGTGGCTCGGCTCATCCGGGCGCAGCCACCGTGTCACCCCACGCGTACATCAAGCTTTTCCCGACTCAAATGTTATCAACTTTGCAAAACCTACGAAACCGTTGAAACGGAAAATGGTTTCAAACTTCCATAGTTTTACATGAAAATAGTAGACGAGTTTGGTAATTCTCATCCAAGCCCTTCAAACGAAATTAACTCGACCTGGGAAAACATCGCGAACGTGAAAACGCAACACATCATCTCGAAACTCTCCATCTCTGATATTTTCGAAGCATTTCAGCCGCAATCTTAGATCGAAGAGATATTCAAGTCGGCAAACAGAATTTATCCTAGGAACAATCCATCCTCTCGAGCGGCAGAATCGAGCCGGCGCTCGTCAAACCTCCCCTCTTTTTTGCCCCCTGAAAGCCACGGCGTTTTTCTGATTTCCCAATCACGTCGCGTTCCGCCACGGTGAATAAGTACCAGTCAGATTTTGAAGCGATTCGCGAATGACGGGTTACACTTTAAGTCCCCGAGGCTCGATCCGTCAAAGTTTGCTTTGAGGTTCCGATGCGAACTCCGTCCGAACTTTCGGGAAGAGCTCATGTCTCGTGCGATTAATAGTTCGCGCTTTGGTATAAGCCCGTTCTCGGTGCTTTTCGGGCTTTCCTTGTGTGCGTAAAAAATTTTTTTCATCCTGAAACTTTTCTTCGAGATGAAAATACGGACTTTCGATAACGTCGATGTTGGAACGTTTGGTGGGACGGATTTCTGACTGCTTGAGGTTTCAATTCAAGCAACTTTCGTTTTCCATTTCTGAGAGCGAATTCAACAGTAAAATCCGACTTCATGAAAGACAGAAGATTCCACGTTTCCAAGCTATCGGTTTGACGATGAGAAAACAATCACTGTGTAGATGCGTACGCCATTTTTGTGCCGGCATTACGATAACGATGGCAAAGAAAACAAGAATGCGCGTCACAATGGCGATATCGATGAAAGAAAGACCATTATGCTCCATTCACGTACTTTTCCAAATCCCTGTCATTATTTTGCATGAAAATACAATTGTTATTCCATGAATTCCATTAAAATGAAAACGAGAAAAATAATATCTAAAAACCCGAGCTGTGTAACCCAAATCCAGGATCTTCATACTTCGTATAATAGAGCTTTAATAAAGCTGCGTATTGCACATTTTTCCGTATAAAAGTGGAGGCTAAACGAGGGTCTGGTTGTGACAATTTATATTGGCATTGCAAGCCGAACTAATTTTCGTAACAACCGCTTGGGGCTGGATCAAATGCGCAGAGAAAATCCACAGGGACTTTTGGCTGGCGTTGCGCAGCGAGATGAAACCAACTGCTTTTTTCTGGCCACGGATTGCCGTACAACGTCCAATTTTAATATTTTATTGGATTTTATCGCGTATGGCCGCCATGTTTAATTATCCTATTCGCGTTGTCTCCTCGAGTATGCTCTCTCGAGGGATACGCGTATGTAGCTTAACATAATTTGATGAACGCTGTCCATCCGTAATTGCGGTGCGAAAAATTTCCGACAATTCTGACGTATCGTTTCATTTATTCGAATTCATTTCGCTGATCTACATTTTTGGTATTCCTATTCATGAAGTACGGAGTCTAAGGAAACAGACTCTTTCAGACAGAAAACAAAAAATTTCCTCCAATTATAATAATATTGATTCAGTTATGACTGTGAGTAATTACTACAACATAAATTGTACTTGGAAAATCTGTATTCCCACACAGAAACAGAAAATTTATCCATACTGAAAACTATAACAAAATGAAGAGAAACGAGGACATCGAAGACGCTCCGAAGCACCTCGTTATGCTATCTTTAAAACTTTGATGTGAAGGATTCTGCAGAGTTAGTCGTCAACGGCACAAATTGCAGGCGAAGCTTTTAAGCGCGGCGAAATAACTACGTGATTACGGGTTAATCAGAATTAATTAAGTACTGTGGCATGCACGTCACTGCTTCGTTACTGTAATGTGTCAAGTGCCGCCCCGCTTCCGGTCCCTCCGGCGCTACCATCGATCCCCAATGATATGCATGTGCACGCTTTTCATGCTATTGTTACGGCACTTATTAAAAAACAACACGTTGTTGTCGTTTCACATCGTTACGCGGATCTTCAACAATTTCAAGAAGTATCAGGTACCAATCTGGCATATTCAGAGTAACCAAGGGAGAAGAGATCAATATTTAGTAAGACAACGTTTCAGTTAATTCGATTCCAAACTAATGATTCATGTGTGCCATTGTCTAACATTGCTGTAAAGTTATGCTCTCTATCGATATATACCTAATAATGTGAAACAATGATTATAAATTTCACGCTTCTGAAAAGTGAGTAGATAGATATATATTTAATCAGACAAGTTACGTTTTGCAATGATGAATTACTGTCGTTTTTAGTTGCTACTTGAACTGTCATAAATATTGAATATGAATGGAAGGTGAGTAGTAAAATCCATATTTAGTCAGACAATACTAATGAGAATCGAATTTCACTGTTACAATCAATGGTTGTGTGATGATAAATTACAAAATGATTACATTAATGCCAATCAGATAATGAAGCCGGAGAATGACGTACATTTCGTGGTGTTTGATGTACAATACATTGATCGTGTGACGAAATGAATTGCGTATTGCAGCGAACACAATGTGCTAACGTACGAACACTGCGACTAGAGGTGCTTAATTCAGTCTAAGAGCATTTCCACCGGGACTCGTTGCGTTAAGAGTGTTGCCGACCAGGGACTTGTAATCGTTTCTAACAAATACGTGGCTTGTTTCTTGATTCTTTTTCTCCATGAACACGTTCACACCTCCTGTGTTCGAATTAAACCTTAATTTTCGGTATTCATGTGCCTTCATATCTCACACTGGATTATTTTAAGTAGTCCATCGATGCCAAAATTTTTCATATCGTCATTTTTGCAATCAAGTTTGCCTGCACCAAACAAGAATTTCTAAAAAGAAGTTTTACTTCACCAGATGAGAATCTTCCGAAAAAAAAAACCTTCGACCGCGTACCAATTTTCTCCACGGACTGTGATTATAATGAGAAAGGGGAGAAAGTCACCCCCTGCTAACAATGCCTTTGCCACACGCCTAATTAAATAAGACGACACGAATACACGGGCAACACTAACAAGTCACTGAAGTGCGTGCGATGTCAGCGTGGCAGTCATTGCGCCGGGTCAAGCGAAGTGCCATCCACGGAGGCTAGAACTAGGGACGTAATTGTAGTGGCGCGCCACCAAGTGTCTCTTCCGGCGTGTGAAGGACACGACGCCGTGTAAGTGCTCCAGGCTTTTATGTTTTTCCGCCTTCCAAGGCGAAGCCGACGAAACTTTTTGAATTCAATCGGGGATTCGTGAAACGAGTTTCCCGCGTTTTCGGCACTCGTACGGCTTCGCGCATTGTTATACGCTATCAGAGACGTTGGGGATGAAGGGTGAAAAAGGGTTTCGGCCTCGGTTTCACCGGAATTCGTTTGTGCGGTTCGGGGTTCCGTGGTGTTTCCGAGGCTCTTTGTCGTGGTCGGGAGTGTGTAATTGAAATTCGGAATTCGAATATTATTAGTCGAGGGAGAAATGCGGCAGTAACGGGAAATTCATGTGAGTTTCCGTTAAATTGTCAAAACTTGGGAAAATTTCGATAATTTTCAGGATTTTTCATGATCCTTGAGAAAATTTAATCGAAATTGCCTGCATGTTTGTGCTCGAAAATCAGAATTGACGAACACATCGATCATGGCATGAGAAAGCTGCAGAACTATTCCGAGCAACAACACTGGCGAGAGAAGGAAGGCGATCAGCTTTTGCCTCCCGGGACAGTCGATATTCGACTGTCGACTTGTACGTGCACTACGGCAAATCAACTCGGCAAGGTCCTGTCGTAGCAGCTCGGGAATAGCAATGGGTGTTCCAGTAAGCATCGCGCGGAACGACGGAGGAAATAGAGGGTGTTGCTGAATTCCGACATGCCGGGCTTCGATTAATCAATGGAGATGGCATTTGAGAGATCCGGAGGCAGAGGTGATGCCCCAGAACGCCGGGAGATCGACTGTGCTCAGACGATTTGCGGTTCTGAAAGGACTGTCGAATTGCTCACAACATGAAACATCGTTGATTAATGACAGTCGATTTCGTAGCGAAAGTATTTGGTACTCTATAAATCATAAGCGAAGGGGAATTTTCCTATACGTATAGTTTTCCATGATTGTATGTGCTTTCATAATCAGATCTGGGAGTGACCTATGACTATGCATAAAATATTGAAAGAAGAATAAAAATAATACATGATGGAAAAATATACTCTACTTCATACGGAATTAATTTTTTCTTTTCTTATTTTACACCACGTTGAGTAGGTTTCACAATTTTTCTGAGCATTGTTATACATTCAGATTGATTTATGACTTCAGACTTATGAATGACGAAGAATGTTCGAACACGAAAAAAAAATTTTCCAACATTTCTGAATCTTGTAGAAAGCTCGAAAAATGTTGATGAACTTTCCGAGTAACTTTCAAAACGATGGAGATATAAGATTTTAAAAATATTTATTCATGAGTTACAAAAATTGACAATGATTTTCTGTAAGTGTAATTTGCAATTATTGGAATTCCGAACATTTCGAAGAATTTTAGAAAATAAATTTTACTGATTGTTTGAGAACTTCGAAACATTGACCGCACAATATCTAGGAATTTTCCAGATATTTCATTGACACATATTCGTCAGAACTCATTCTAGTGTTGAAAAACTTTGATATTCAAAATTTTCTCCAGTTCCAGAAAAAATGTGTCAACACCTGAACGTGAGCCACGTTTTCCGTGCCTGAAGTGCATAAAACTCTTTTTATATGTTGTAAAAAGTGCCAAACGTTTCCCATGTCTCAGTTGACGAAGTGCGGCGCTGACGCGTCGGAAGATGTATAACTCGCATTCCGAAAACTAGGCGGAAATTACGGGCTCGTGATAGCACGGAGGGACGTATATATCACAAATTTAAGGCTCCACTAATTCTTAGCAGACTCATAGTCACATTCCATGTAAGTCGGAATGTTATCCGACAACTTGTAGTACCTGGATCCCTAATTCCGAGATACGTGCGACCCTTTCTTTTCTCGCCCTTTCACGTTGTAAAACGTAGTGTCTCTGTAGATTTGTTATAATGAAATATATTGCAACTCGAATCTTTTTTAACTTGGTGACTTTTGTTAATAACATCGTCTATTTTCGTAAATTCAACTTTTAAAATGTGTGTCCAACATTTTCAGAGTACGATTGGGTCAGTTGTCAGTTCAACTTTTTGAATTCTAAACTTTGGAAAATTGAGAATTCGAAACGGCATGAAAAAGGCGAAATACTTGTTTTTTAAAATGAATAAATCCAAAAATCGAAATAATTTGGCCTCAGACATTCAGTCAGTTTCGAATTTTTATCGCCACATCTTCAATCTGAACATGATCCTATTGAATTAAAAACCTCGACGTCCAGTCATTTTTATAACGAGACACAAAGAAAATAAAACCACGATAAAGGCGTCAAATTGTCAACCATCTCAGCTGCCTGATACGTCGATATCGTCCAAAAATTTCCCTGATAACGCGAAGATACCTCTCCGAATAACAGGCAATCTCTGGTCCAGACTGTTTTGTTAGAAGTGAATTGTCAGTTGGGACAGTTTACAAGGGCCCTTGGGATATTGCTTTTTTTTAATTGGACGATCGAATTTCACCAGTCCATTCTCTACTCCCTCTATTTCCGTTGCGCCACATTGTCGATCCAGGCAAAATTCCCTTCCACGAAATTAAAAGTACAGACGCGCTCGTTAATTTCTTCGACGTTCGATACTCGATCCGCGAAAAATTAATACCCCTTATACTTCACGGACGAAAAACAATGATCCCCAATTTGCCGTTAATTAATTACTCGACGACTTTCATCATTAAAAGATTAAGCGCGAGAAGAATTTTCTTACCCCGAAAGTTGGGCGAGCGGTATTTACCATTTGTCACTGTCCAGAACAGAGGTACTTTGTAAAGTATCGATCCTGCGCCAGACATTTAACCTTTCGTGATTTTTCAGGATAATGCGTTGCTCATTTACCCTCGCACGCGGTCGAGCTTTTTCTACGAAACGGTGGAAAAACTTTATCTCTTTTATGGAGAAAAAAAGGGCAGAAAAAGTTCGGACGGTGGTGGGAAAAACGAAGACTGTAGATTATTTCCTATGTGAGAAATAATTTGAACGGCACAAGAGATTCGTAAATTTGACACGAAAGTTAGAATAATGACAATCTACAGTCCGGCAACCATCGAATGATTACTATGAATCAAAATACTAACTTGATTCGAGATGATCTCAGATGATTGAACACGATTAAACGAGCTCTAATTTTTTGCGTGGGCGCATTCAAAGGCGGCCTAAAAAATTCTGGAGGACAAAAACTCGAAAAAGAAAACAAGAATCGTCACGCCGCGAATTAGGCACAGAAGGAACCTAATTCCCATCCCTCGGATCCCGCGTTCGAATGCGACGCCGGGAAAAAATGGCCGGGGCGAAAAGTCTCGAACGCTCGGGAAATGAAGAGAAGAGAACGAGGGAAAATGGGGAGAGTGAGACGGCGCGATGACTATCGCGAGTTTTCCCAATTTTCTCAATGTTGCCGAGGTTCGAGTGGAGGGTGTTAATTATCCACCGCCCAGGGGGGGACGTCGCTGGAATGGGACTACGTAGGAAAGGATACAGCCGAGCGAGCGCGAGATAACGTTTTCAATTACCTGCAGGATGCGACGTAGTTACGAGTTGGCTCAAAAAGAAGAGTTCATATCTAAGTGAGCAACCGCTCGCAAGGGATGATGAACAGCATCGAAAAAACGTGGAAGGGCGGGGGAGGGGGAGGGGGGTAGAATCATAACGCGGCTTGAAAAGAATTGTATTTCCAAAAGATAAACTAAACCTGATTAGAGCCCCGACGCGGCAATCAATTTTCCGTCTCCTCTAAAGATTCTACCGGCGTCCTCGTTTACGCGACTTATTCTCGTCAGCGACGACGGGGAAGTGCTTTTGAAATAAAAATGGAGGAGAAAGAAGCAGGAACCAATCCAATTAGCAAGTGACTTAATATAGGCGAGAGAGGGGGTGATAAGGGTGAAAGGCACCCTTTGGATTGTTAGGGGGAAGCAGAAACGAGGAGCGATCGGGAAATGTCCCGTGATTATTGGAAAATTGGAAAATTTGTATTGTATGTGATGATTTGTATAGAAGAACTAACGTTCTCTAGAGTTCTCCGTTGACAATTTTTAGAGCAGAATGTTTTTCATGTAATTCCGTGCAAGAGATCGTCAATCAGTTTTGCTTCGGCCATGTTTTTCGACGCGGCCTCGATTCATCATAAAACTCGCGCCCCAAATTTCGCCTCGGCTGCATTTTTCTTCACCGGCCGTGCGAGTTCCAGAGCACGCGGTACTTTATCCTCGAGAAACAACCCTTATGGGACACCGGGAGATATACATTTCCGTAACGGGCTCTGGCTTCTGTCACTGTCGTATTCATCTTCCAAACTGTGCGATTATCGCATAAAAAGCGTCCGGGGTACTGGCGGTACTCATCGCCGGTTTAAGTAATGAGCACGTATTTCACGCCTTGGGAAAATTATCGAAGCTGTATTTTTGGTAGCGAATTCTGGAGTTTTGAGGGATTTTTATGTTTGGTGATGAACAGTACGTTCAGTATCAGGACATGATTGAATATGTACTGTCAACAGAATTGCTTCGAAAGTCAGTCTAGCCAGTTTTAAAAATTTTGAACCATAATCGTCAGAATACACCCGAAAGTTGCTTTGGACCACAATTATTATAGCAAAACATGCCTGAATCAGGCATGCCTCCATTTTACAGAAAGTTAATTCAAAAACTTCTAGAAACCCTCGCCGAGTCGCATCGCGAACAAGTCCAATTTGTGATTTTGCAATTCCAATGGCCTCCGTGCGACCCTTAACTAAATATGCAAATTCCGTTCTTCTTCCTAAACTAACCTGACCAGGGAGCATCCCTTTATTTCGCACGGCTATTTATCTCCTACTCGCACAATGTTTATACCCCCTCGCGTAATCCTTGGCGAAAGATAACATTCGAAATTCCGTCGATGCTCGACGGAGTTGGAGAGTTTGCTACGATTTTCATAGACAATATTATTCTATAGAAGTAGACACTGTCGTATTAATCGAAAATCTATGTTTATTCATTCAGATATATTTTGAGGTTCACATACATTTAGGGAATTATATATATTTATTTTTTTGTATTCAGTTGAAAAGTTGGCGAAATTTTGAGTAATTGCTAAAATTTTCTGATGAGTTTCTGCAAATTTGTTATTATTG
>JAPYZK010001453.1:0-39856 GCA_030522785.1 Platygaster equestris | reverse complement strand
TGCCATGACGTCACTAGCCTGGGTAAAACGTCGAAATGTCAAAAAATATATGAAAACAGTGCAGTAAATCGACGATATGATGGATAGCGCGACAAATGAGACAAATAAATCAAGTCATAACTTTTTTTTGGGACACAATGGACAAATTCTAATTTTGGTGTGACGTCACTAACCTGTATTATGACGGTTGTAATCGTTATAATACAGACTAGTGACGTTACACCAACACGTCGCGTTTCACGGCTGGGTTCAAAATTGCAATATTTAATCGATGATTATAAAAAATTTAGCGATAAAAAAAATAAAAAACTGTGATATTCTTTAATTTTATCACTAAATCCAACTTCTGAACACAAAAAATCTATATATATTTTTTTGCAAAGACTCTCTTCGTGAATTTAAGGCCGCCCCTTTTAGTCGACGCCTATGTATATCAGGGTTTGATAACTGCAATTGTAAAAAAAATTGAGGTATTCCAGTTATTATGTAAAGGATGTAGACTTCATTTATGTAACAGAAAAATATTCGCGAGCGATGGAAGTGGCAAATTGCTGGATTAGTCATTGCTAAAGCATCTTTAGAAATCAGCTCATGAATGAACAGTGTAGCGCGCGTAAGGCATCGGAATCGGCCATCTCCCTGCCTCTCGCGAGCCTTTCTCTGAACTCGAGAATGGAATGGAATGCAGTTAAGGACCCCGCTTCGAGAGCCCGGCTAAACTACACATACACTCGCGTACATTCACCATACCGGTTTAACATCCTGGCTTTCTCAGCCAATCGCCTCAAAAAAAGACCTTGAGATTCCATACCTTCGTTCCTTGAATCAAACCTTATTCGGGAGATGGTACTAAAGCAGTTCAATGGACGAAAAAAGGGATTCGAAATTATCAATCTCCTTTTTTCACACAAATCAACCACTGTAACAATTTAAATTTTTCATCAACTTCATACTTTTTGGAAAATTAAGCAGACGTTCAAGAAAATTGTTCTTGAAAATAATCTGAAGGGATGTCCGCCTGAAATAAACAACGAATGTTTTATTCAATAAATTGTATAATTATTATTCTTTCAATATTTACAGTTTATAGTTGACATGACGTTTTTCCTTTTTCCGTAGGTCACGCTGGTTTTCTGGGGTAGTAATTTCCAAAGGGAAATTGTATAAGAACCTATTAAAACTAACAAGTACCTAAATTTGTTTACTGAGAAATAATTTTGCATGTTTTCGATTGAACTACATTTGAAGGAAAATGTGTTTGAAGTTTTGCGGTATGTGGAAATCAATATTAAGCGCAAACTTTACTCAATGCAGTTCACCAAACATGATACAATGCGATCCAAAAATTCGAAGAACTAAATTATTTAACATGAGTGTTTAGCCATTGAAAATAGTAACAAAATAACGATTTATCCCCGAATTCAGCTCAGCTCGAATTTACCAGTATGATAATAAGACTGTGGGCGTAATTTGTTATTAACTAATACATCTAATTCAAAGCTGGACGAGTTATTAATAAAATAGTAAATGTTGAGGTACGCAAGTATTCGACGAACTTGCAGAACTTAAAATAATTTCAAATACCCAGCCCTAACTAAAACTGCCTATTACTCATCTTCTACCTCATCAGTTGGATCGTTTTCGTATTACCTTTTCATCTCAATCACAAGTAGCTATGAAGCGTGAGTTCTAGTTTTGTAATTCCTAGTTGTACCCTAAACCTTAAACATTAATTTTTGCTCTCCAACTGTCGCAATTAGGATAATTGCACCCTCCGAAACAGAAAAGTCTTCTTATTTACAATGAAATAAATAATAGGACGATGTAAGTGTGTCAGTCACTATCGCGCACAGGGTTTCGGAACGTTGCGGACAGCCATTTTGACTTCCCAGAACGCTTTTTCCGGAACTTTCCAAAACCCTGATTGTACAGTATAAAAATCATCGTTCAAGGGCACTTGCAGAACTAAAATTGTACAATATGTAACAATTGCGCAAAATAGGTTATTCCGTGAGTGTAAAGTTAACGCTCGCAGGCTAACCTATTATGCGCACTTGTTGCATATAGTACTTTTTTTTTACAAATGCACGAAGATGACGCTTTCGAATGCACGAAAAATTGAAATTAAAATTTTTAAAAATTTGAAAAAACACAAAAATGTTTTGAAAATTTTGAAATTATTCGAAGATTGCAGAAATTTTATACTATTTGGAAATGTGATAATTTTTTGGTAATTTTGAGAACTCAGAAAAATAACGATTTCGGGAATGTTCAGAATGTAAGGAATTTTAAGAATTTGGGAAATTCACGAAATTTTGAAAAATGTTTGAAGTTCATAAAAATATAAAAATGTTGAAATTTGTACAGTCTAAAAATGTTTGGAAACTGGCGCGAGCGCATTTTTCATAAAACAGTGCGAAAAATAGCGTTTTGCACACTATGTGCGCAAAATGCTACTCTGCGCACACAAAGAGCTTTCGAATGCACAAAAAATTAAATTAAAATTTTTTTGAAAATTACGATATTCGAAGATTGCAGAAATTTGATAATATTTGGAAATGTGCTAATTTTCTGGTCATTTTGAGAACTCAGAAAAATAACGATTTCGGAAATGTTCAGAATTGAAGGAATTTTTAGAATTGAGGAAATTCACGAAATTTTGAAAAATGTTTGAAGTTTATAAAAATATAAAAATGTTGAAATTTGTACAGTCTGAGAATGTTCAAAAACTGGTGCGATCATTTTACATAAAACAGTGCGAAAAATAGCGTTTTGCACACACTGTACGCAAAATGCTACTCTGGGCACACAAAGAGCTCTTTTTTGTCCAAAGAGCCACCTTTGTGCATGTGTAAAAAAAGTACTTTTTTGAAGCTCTTACTCGTGATTTAAAATCCACCGATATCCGTAAAATGGTTCAACTGTCCAGCAATAGCAATAGGTATGTCGAAACAAATGACTAGACTCAAGGCTACTATTCGTGTCTCTCTCCGAAGCACATATTCTTCCTATTGTGCAAATAGCAACACAACGCGCGGTCTCAGGTACCTTCCCCCACCCCCCTCCCCCAGTTTTCCCTCTTTTTAACCAAAAATTCAAATAAAACGCTATCACCGTGACGGTATATACAGACACGAAGGATACCTTAGACCGAGCTTTAAACATGAGTCATGTCATATTTAATTTGAATGTTATTATTTTTGAAAAAGAAAAAAAATGTTTGTTCACTGATGTGCAAACTACTATGAAAAGAAGGCTCGAACCGTCATTGTCACAGGCTCGCGACACACGGCACAGCTAGTCATGCCGGGTGCGCACTTGACGCACGCGACCATGTGGCCGCACGGCAAAAACACAACACCTAGTTCGTCGTTGTAGCAGATTTTGCATATCCTGGCGTCGTCCAAGGGTTTGCTCTCGCCAGATTTGAGGTCGTCGAGGCTGCCCTTGGGAGAGCCGGAGCCGGTGCTGAAACCGCTGTCGCACGAGCCGGCCACGGACGACGACGACTGTGAGCTAGGTCCCGGTTTCGCTTCTATCGGTTCGCTGCTGCTGCTGCTGCTGCCAATATCCTCCTTGACCTCGACCGCGGTCTCGACGCTCCCCACGTTCCTCTTGATGAAGCTCGGCAAATTCATGTTCAACGCCTCCTGAAAAAGGCAGAGCAATTTTTTTTTTTTCATTTTTCTGGGACTGTAAACGAAGAACGAGTTTCGCGAAACCCGCCCACTTGGTGATCTTGATTTGCACTCGAATTTTTGTAATGGGAATTTGAATTGGGGGAACTTGTTTCGAGAAACTTGAATTTGGACCCAAAAAATGGAAAATATAAAAATGTGTGAAAAGTTGAAAAGTATCCAGATGTAGTATTTGAGAAGTTTTTCACTTCTTTGTCCTAGGCGTCTTATATTTGTGAATTTCTTGAAATTGTTCTGTTTTTCTCAATTTGTAGAAAAAAATTATTTTTCCGATTCTAGAATGTTCCATGATTTTAAAAAACAAGCGCGAATGTTAGTTTATTCATTATACTGACCTCTCTCGAAGGTGGCAAAATGTGCTGCCCCGTGACGTTGTTAATGTACTCTTGGCCCTTGACCGTCAGCAAGTAGTAGCACTTGGAGAACCATTTGGCGTGCTGCGTCCAGGGGTCATCGCCGGGTTCCCAGTCTTTGAGTCCGCCGCCGCAATAGTAGCAAGAAGTTTGATCCCCTTTTCCCGTGTAGTAAAATCCCGCGTCCGTGAGTTGCTCTTTGGTCTGGGGCATGGACTTGGGCCAGGATTCGAAGGTCTCCAACCTCGCGTGGTAGCTCGCGTACTCCGGGTGCGCGGGCCCGCGTGGCCTGCCAATGCCCAAGCTCCCGAGCCTCGCGGTGCTCGGCAATTGGATATCCTGGGAAATCCCGTCGCCACTGCCGGGCCTGTACTCGACTCCGTAATTGCCGCAGACGTCGCGACTCCTTGGCTGGGGCGTTGGTATCGTGTCCGGGTTCACGCCGATGGGAACATTTCCGCAGGGCACGCGACGTATAAACCTACAGCGCCCCGACCAGCGCTGATGATCCACCATAGGATCGTCACCCTCGACCCATCTTAAAAAAAAAAAAAAAAGAATTTTTTCTTGTTTACAATTAGGGTTGCCATTTCATGGACTTTGCTCACCCCAAGGACTTATTATCGAGTCCTTGGGTCCCCTTGGTCCTCCAAGGGGGGAGAGGAGGAAAATATTTTAAAAATTTCTGGCATTTTTAGGTTTTTAAAATTGTGAACAAAATTCGAATTATCAACATTTTCAAGCTACTCGGAATTTTCGAATTTTTATGAATTCTTTACGTTTTTGGGAATTTCAATGTTTAAAAAATTTTTTAAATATAACATTTCGAAAATTTTCGGAATTAGAACACTTTTTATGACTTGAAATTTTTACAATTTTCTGAAGCTTTGAAATTTTATTTATGCTGAAACTTGAAACTACACGATATTTCCGAATCTTCCGAAATTTTTTAAATTTCCAGAATCACGTTTTTTAATCAACTAATCAAATTTGTCAAAATTCTGGGAAGTTTTAGAATTACCAAAATATGATGATAATAATAATATAATATAACTTATTTATGAATTTATGAATGAAAATTCGAAATTATACAATTTTAAAAATTGTCATATACTTTTAACCTGTCCATATTTTTGAAATTTTCAACATTTTATGAATAATCATATATTTCGAATTTTTGGAAATTAAAAAATTGTTGGAATTTGTGAAATTTTTGTAATATAATATTTTGAAAACTTTGATAATACACATTTCCGAACCTTTCAAATCGGGATATGTTTCAGTTTTTAAAATTCATGGAATTCTAAAAATTCGCAAAATTTGTGTATTTATAAAAATAGTACAATTTTATGAAATTTTCAATGTTTCAAAAAAAATTAAAATTTTGGGAACTGGAAAAATTCTGACAAATTTGAATACTTCACAAAATGTTGAAAATTTCAAAAAATTCGATAATTTTCATAATTCTAAGAATATATATAATTTTGAAAAATGTCGATCAATAACAGAGTTTCAAAATTACAAATAACACTGATTCTGAAAAACTCGTGGATTTCGATGATTTTGAAACTTTGAAAAATTTGAAAATTGCCGAAATATGCAAAATCCTGTAAGATTAAGAAATTTTAAGTAATTCGAAAATTACGGAAATTTCAAGATTTCTAAAAATTATGAAAATTTCAAAAATATTCGCAAGTTCTATTACTTTGGAAAGTCGTAAGAATTTCCAAAGTCAACATTTTCAGTACATTAAAAATTCCAACAATTTGAAAAATTTGGATATATTTCAAAATTCTTAGTAGGTTTGAAATTTTGGAAAAATCGTAATACCTTCAACTTACTTTTAAAAAATTCATATTTTTTAAAAATTCCGATTTGTATATTCTATTGAAAAGTATTAATTTTTCGCTCAAACCCTGAGCCCCAAGATCATATCCCAAAACCAGAAGTCTTCGGGTCAAAACTGAAGAGGTGGCAACCCTATTTACAACTATTTATTTATTTTAGAGCGCCCGACATGAAATTGGGAGGTCCTGGGTTCGATTCCCGGCTCGGTGCATTTTTTTTCTCGCAAAAATCATTTTAATTGTTAATTAAGAACAAAACTGACGGGGAATATCGAAAAACATGGATTTTTCATTCTATTTACAATGTTGGTTAGGGGTCGGGAAAATATGTCAATTGATTGAAAAAAGGGAGGTGGGGGCAAACTACGAGTTATGAAACGTTTTTGATAACATTTAAAAATATTTCAAGATATTCGTAAGTATCGTATTTAAACTCTAATCTCAATTCGTTGTTACACCTTGCAATCCTTTTTCAAACGTTCATCAAATCGATGAATTTCTAATTTGTGTGACGTACAAAAACGAATAATTGTTTTCCGTTGCTTCCATCAAATTTTGGAAACTCGTCGATCTCAACTTACCTGCAGATTTCAACTCTGCATTCGAAGCAACGCACTTTGTCGTCCTCCCCCGTGTAGTAAAAACCAGCTGCTGCCAGTTTTGCTGGCTCCATGTAGGAAACGGGCCAATTGCTGTAACTTTTTAACCGAGATTCCTCGAAGCGGTAATCGATGGTGTCAACCTCGTCTGTCGAACGTGGAAACAAGGTCGTCAGGGGAGGTGGCCCGAGTTCCGGGGCCTTCAACGAGGACAGGGACTCCCGAATGTCCCGGCGCTCGATGATGCCAGTCATCATACTCCTCTGCTTTTTCTTTGGTGGTTCGATTTTGATGATGGCTCGTTTTCGAATCGGTCGTGGGACCTGCGTAAACAAAAACAAAAGGAACGCGTGTATTGATTACGATCAATTACGATTCGCGATTAAAGTCTACCGTGGTGTCGCGTGGTATTGGATATACTCTTGGTATTGGAAGTTTTTTCACAAAAGCTTTTGTTTAAATTTACATCATATGCCAATTAGAAAATCGAAAAATAATCGACTCGTCTTTTTTTTATTCATCGAAAATTGAGTGAGGTAAAAAATGCTGTGACGTCACTAGGGTGGTAGACTTTAGAGGCAACAAAACAGCGTGTTTGAGCTTATGACAGTACCTATAATAATATATCCTTTAGTTGTCGATTAATCAAAAAAAGAAAAAATAGGTGTCGATTATTTTTCCGTATTCTATGAGATATCAGACGGTTATAATGGCATTTTTTGTGAAAAAGACCGAATTGGACGAAAAAAGTTTAAAAATTAATTTGTTGTAATTTTTTTGCATATTCCATGATTTTCGAAACTTCAAGTTATCAATAAGAATTTCTATTATTTTCAGACTTGAAATTTTAGGGAAAAATTCTAAAATACTCACAATTCCCAATTTTCGATCATGAATTCATCAACACAGTTTATAAACTTTCTAATCTTGAAACTTCGTGATTCGTGAATTATCGAATTATCAAAAATTTAAACTTTGAAATTGCGAAACATGAAATGTTCGATCAATTACAGATTTTGAATCACATGCGTGCCAATTTAAACAATAGAATAATAAAATAACACGAAAGTGACAAATTCAAATGAAAAAATGCAAATACCAAATTTTGGAATATTTCATTTTTTCGATTCGCCTAAGTTTTCTATTTTTTCTAATTCATATCGCGAACTTCCGAAAAAACGGTCGATTTCACATTTTCAAGTCACACTTACATTAAAATTTCGTAACCAAGAATTCGAATTTCCAAAAATCTTTCACTTTTACAAGATAATTTTTAAACTTCAAAACAAGAATTCACAAATTTCGGAAATTTACAGTGTTTACACATTAAAAAACAAAAAAGTTAAAAACGCGAAGGTTATTGTAGTCACTTTCCAGAGTGTTGAAAAGTGTAGTCTTGGTTACGCTTTCACTATTTCACTATTTTGGAGACTCATATGTTTCACTGTGTTATGGGGGGAATCGCGAGAAACTCTCCAGACTTTTCAACTTTCACCCCACATTTGTTTCCTTAACTTTTAATATATAGGATGATATTTATAATGAGCAGACAGGGTAATAATAGACGAGGGATGACAAAAAGTTCATAAAAGTATTCTGCGTAAAAAGTTCACCCTCTCTTTGGCTCTCAAAACATAGTAAAACTGTAATTCGTTTTATTGATTAGATGTTTTTGTTCTAAATGTTGACCCGCATGCGTCGAAGGTGGTTACAAAAAATAAACCGGTTAAAAAATCGGAAAAAAGTGCGACGTCCTTTATGGAAGGTCCTTATATGACGAGTCAAGACTTTTATGTAAGTCTTATATAAAAGCAAAGGTTCTGCAATTACTTTTTTACGTTCAGGCAGCGATCAAGGATTCTTGGCTATTGTTCTAGAGTGAAAACGCTCATTTTGAGACCGATTAAAACTTTTTGTTTTTTGACTGAATTGGAAAAAAAAAATTTAAGTTATTACATTTGGAAAGCTCAAGAGTCTGCATTTGTAATTTTTTAATTTTTTCATGGAAAAAATCGAAAAAATATAGTTGCCCTAGTGATTTTAAGTTTTATGAAAACTTCATAGAAAATTTTTATAAAATTTGCATTTTTTATTAAGTGGTTATATGAAAGTTTGATGAAAAAAAAAATTTTTTTTTTTAATTTTTTTTGAACATTTTTAAAAACATGCAAAATTTTTTGAAAACATGCAATCATTTTTCTAACCTTTTTTTAATCATTTTGCTAATGTATATACCATTTTTCATCAGTTTATGAGGCTCTAGCTCAAATTTCGTTTCGAAATAAATTTAAAAATTTTTCGGAGGCAGCGCGATTTGTACTTGCGACCTTTGCATCCGAAATCCGATAGTCAACTTTTTTGTCCATCAAATATATGTCAAATTGAATGCTTATTTTTAATTTGAGTTGAAAAATTTTCAAATCCTATAAAATCATATGTTTTTACGTTTTATAATTGCTAAAAAACATGAAGAAACAATATCAGGAAAGTTTTTTTTATAAAAAATATGAAACTTTTTATAAAAATCGCGAAGTTTTTATAAAAATAAAGGTTTCATAAGAAAATTTAGAGGCTTTTAATTGTTTTTATAAAAAAACAGAAGAATTGTATGAAAACTGACAGATTTACAAAAAAAAATGTTGTATGAACTCTTTACAAAATCACTTTATAAAAATAAAAAATTTTTATGTAACTTTAATAAAAACGACTTTACAAAAAAATGAATTTTTATAAATAATTCACTGATTTCATAAAACTTTTGCCTGTTTTTATAAAAACTAAAATCACTAGTGTGAAACAGATTGATTTTGTAAATATTTCGATTATCAATTTAAAAAATTACAATAATTTTTGAAATATTTTAACAATTATAATTTAATCAATTTGGCATTGAATTATGTATGTCAAATATTTTAATCAATATTTCCGAAATTCCTTCAAGAAATGTTGAAATTGAAAAAAAAGTGTATTTATATTTATGGATGTATTTATTTCATATTACAAGAATTTACAAGTGAAACAGTTATGATATATCCAGAGTCGCCCATCACACACTTATGCACCAAACCATTTTACCGTAGTTGAACACATGCACTCTCAAAACAAATTCAAGTTACATACACCACTTACATACAACACACGTCCAATCAAGATATACATGTTAGAGTAAAAATATCTGAAAGTGATACAGAGTTAAACAGCTAATAGAATTTGAAGGTCAACAATAGTCCCTTCAATGAAGATATCTTGCTTGGTTTTTAAATATATATATACAGAGGATGAAAAACTACTTGCGTTCAAATTATTACCTAGTCTACAGATTCTTATCAATTTAGAGATTTATATTGCAAATTTATATTCTCAGCATCTTTCTACCATTTCATTATTAAAAGTTGAGAATCCAAAATTAAATTGAATTTGAGGCGTCATACCTTTCCCGGAAAATCCCACATGTAAATCAGAGCTACAGGAAATCGCTCGACATTTTTAATCCATGATGATGTATAGCCTACGTTGCAAGTTTTATAAGATCCAAACTAAATCGATACGTGACATCACGTCCGCGACAAATACGTCTCAAATGCGTCGCGCGCGTCACCGTTTCCAGCGGTAATAATATTATTAAAAAAAAAAACGTGCCACCCACACGGCGCGCGCTGTATCGGTTCCAAGTATGACTCGGAGCCCGGCGACGATTTCCTTTAAAGTACGACCGCGATAATAACGATGATAAAGTGCATCAAACGTTACATACGCTCGTAACGCGAGCCGGCGCAAGACTGTTACCACGCCTTGGACACCCAACACAACGTCTGCGTCTTTTACACTTCGACAAAATTGTCAATAATTTCTCAAATACCCCACCACTCCAACTAATAAATCATCGGCGTTTTTCTGGTGGCCTTCATTTTGGTAGAAGAAAAAAATAATACATAAAACCTACGGCCGAAATACACACGTGACAAAATTGACCTTCGCGGATCATGACGAGCCATTGTTTACGTTTGGCGCTCACGGCGCGTATTGACGAAATTTTCTGCGGGACGTGACTGTTTTTTAATTATTTTGTTCATTTCGCAATTAGTTTAATGATGATTTTTCAATGTGATTCGAAAACTAGGATTCTAAAGAACCTCACATTCGTTGTAAAATAATTATTCCACTAGTTGCGAAATTTTTTGATTTTTCAGGCTCAATTATCGAAATTTTGTAATCTTAGAACGTCAATTTCCAAGCTTTGACAATGTTGAATTTACGAATTGAATAGATTTTTCATGCAATACAGCTGGAAAAAAAAAAAAAAAATAAAGTGTATAATAATGATAAAAATTATCAGAAATGATATGCACCCAAATTGGAACGCGTTTTTTACAAAATTTTTCCATTTCTTAATGTTTCTTAATACAAGAAAATTAATATGAAAAAATCTGAGAAATTTGCAATCATTACAAATTTCCAAGATTATCGAAAGTTTCAAAAATCTCCAAGAAATTTAAAAATTTAAACGTTTCGTAAAATTATGAAATATTTCTAAAAAATCAAAAAATAAACATTCAAAAATTTGCGAAAAAGCCTCAAAAATCTCTTTTGAAAAAAAAAAAAAAAAAAAAAAAAAAAATATTCTGATTAATTCTCGAAAACTAAAAAAAATTACAGAAACAATGTAACTTTTTCAAAAAAGTCCATCCACTTCCAAAATTCTCGAAAACTCAAAAACGTTCGTAATTTATCGGAAAAGATCGACCGATCATCACAAAACTTGCTAAAGATAATATTTCGCATAAAATACGCCCCCCAAATAAGCGTATTTTCACCCTTTACTTCCATCACTGTCCAAAAATTACTCAAAAATAAAAACTGTTCAAAAATCAATGCCGCGCGTAAAAAGTCCCTTCGTCTGGCAGCCCCGATTCCACCGAACTACCCTCCTCTCAATAAAACCTCCAATTTCTTAAGTCCCTTTTTTCACCCAAATCAATTACCATTCCATTCGCAATCGACAACTAAAACCCGAACAAGGAGAGGTCGCAAATGCCGTAATTAAGGCTCAAAGAAACGAAAGCCAGTCATTCGTGAATCCAGCGCTTCCGTCGAGGGAAATAAACGGGAGCGTCGTCTGGGACACGCTTTTTGCCACGGCTGTACGCTTCGAAAATAAACACTACACAAGGGGCTTTTACCTACTTTCCGAATTCCCCGCCGAAATGTTTTTTGCCCTTATTTATAGATCGCGACGTACGAACGTTCACATTTTTCGTTTTTGGCCTACACGTCGCGTATGCATCAATGCGCTGGGTGCACGTCTGTACCAAAGTGTACTAAAGTATACAGGGTGTCCCAAAGTCGACGAAACTCCCAAGAACTGTGGATTCCTCATCAAATTCTGAAACGATTTTCCCTTTGCAATTTTTTGATTCGCGCAAAATTGAAAGAGTTATTAACGATTGAAATCAGCCAATCGAAGCGCGCCATTTCTAGATAAGGACAGAACATGTACATACACCAGGATACCTTTTCCGAGTAACCCTTTATAGCTAGAGTTCCTATAAGTAGAGAATCTGTCCATCTGCAATGTGTTAGTGTGTACGTGTCGATCGCTCAAGTCAATTGACCCAAAATGGCGGCGGCACGCACACATACATTCGACACGTACGTACAATCGCTTCTTCTTATTGGAGCCGCCACTTTAGGTCAAGCTTTGAATCCAGTCAATCAAAAATTTGCGCCCGATAGCCAAACTCTCTATTTATAGGAACTCTGTTTATAGCCAGTGATGATGGCGCGCTCTGATTGGTTGATTAAAATCGTTAATAACTCTTTTAATTTTGCGCAAATCAAAAAATTGCCAAGGGAAAATTGTCTTAGAATTCGATAAGGAATCCACAGTTCCCGGGAGTTCCGTCGACTTTGAGACACCCTGTATATGTATGTATACAGGGCGCATTGCTAGCCGAGCGACAGCTGTGCACGGTCCGTGCTAGTGTACGTGAGCGCACACCCGGCGGCAGCGTTGCCATTTTACCAGCATGTACCAGTACCAGCGGTACCAAGAGATCTAATATCCGAGCGCACGATCTGCGCTGGTCCGTGGGAAAGATATACCCCGGGCGCTGTTGCTCGCTGCGACTGCATTCCTTTCCTGCCCTTTCCGGTATGCGCGTTTTTACGATTGCTGCGGTTAAATTATTACCGCTGCATGCACGATATCCCAGCTCTCACAACGTTTGTGTGCAGTGAAATTTGCAAAAATGAGGGAAATGCAGCCGAAAAAGTTGTCCTTTCATGCTTCAAGAGAAGTGGTATGTCAATTTTCAAGCGCACGAGGTTTTTCGCGTTTTATGGCAAAAGGGTCACGTTTTCGCAATTTTAGCCTATGTAAGAAAAGAATCTTTATGAAATTACGCATAAGAAATGTTTGGAGCAGTTTTTCTTACATACACGTGCCTGGATGTAGAGGTTAGTTTTGTTGCCAATTCGAAGCCAGCACTGAATTATGTAAATACTCGTAGTTTCATAGTGAAAATTCGGCAAAAAACTTCAGATCTTATATTTTTCAGAATTCACGAACTGATT
The DNA here is from genome assembly GCA_030522785.1 of Platygaster equestris. Lineage (NCBI taxonomy): Eukaryota > Metazoa > Arthropoda > Insecta > Hymenoptera > Platygastridae > Platygaster > Platygaster equestris. The sequence goes on along the minus strand of JAPYZK010001453.1, from coordinate 26,786 downwards.
CCCGCGATAGTGGGTTTGAATTGACAAAAAATAAATAACTACCCTTATCTTGGGGCGCTTGCAATTTGAGAACCACTGTATATAGGGGAAAGCGGCGTGTATCTTTTTTGTGCAGGATTTTATGAGATTTATTTTTGTACATGGCGGAATTGCAAAATCCAAAATTGCAAAAAAAGTTCCAAGTATTTTTCCAAGGTTTCAACGAAATTCTGTGAAAATTCAAGGTCTTCGGGTGTTTGTTTCGTTCGAAAATTCCAAGCATCGAAAATACTTATTTTTTTTTATAAACTTCAAGTTTAGCTAATTTTAGTTGTGTACACGTCGAAAAAGAAAAAAAGGCAAACATTGCTCATGCAGAAATAAGTTGTCGAATCATTCAGAACAGCGTCATTTAAATTAATATGTAGGATTCAAAGAAATGTTGACGTAATATCGATGTGTTTGCTATTCCTCAGAAAAGGCTATTGTCAGAAAAAAAGTATAACGATGAATAGAAATGAGAAACATTTTTAATCAGCTGGTCATGTAATTATCAATCGTATTCTTTATTGACGAATTTCTGAAGAAAGAAGTGATATAAGCATGTGCGACTGGCGAAAATTCCCAGTAACTCTTTTTATTGACCACGTGATACTGCTTCTATGGAAACTTTTGTGATATTATTTCTATGAAATTTTCCATGGAAACATTGTGAAATGATGTTTCACAGGATGATAATTTTTTTTTTTTTATCTATGAGTCAAAGTGTTTTTCCGATCTTTTCGCTATGTTCTGGATGTTCTACACGATGAGAATTTTTTTTACCTACGAGTCAAAAATTTTTTCTGATCTCCTAATGTACGTAATCTCGGGATTCTTTAATTTGTTATTTTTCTTTAATTTCCAACATTTTGAAAAATATTTGGTGTCAAGATTTTTTATTAAATTCGAACACATTTTAAGGTAAATACACATTTTTGCAAAGATAAAAATATCCAGTGTCTAAAATTTATCAAAAATCCGTGCTCCATAAAATTTGCGTATTAGAAATAGAATTATGAATAATTTTCAAATTCTCCAAAGAATCTGAAAATATAAATTACGAAATCGGGACGGATTTCGTCCGTCGCTAAAATAAATTTCAGAAGTCCAAAAATCATGTGAAAACAAAAAATATAAAAACCCTTGCAATAATATAACATTTTCTGGAATTTTCACGATGTTATATAAGATGATGAAAGTAAACAATTGTCTCAATTCGAAACATTTTGGAAATATTCAAAATTTTTATGATTCTTCTGATAAAACTGGAATTAAATCGCGGGACAAAAAAATTCTATGTAACCATAGGCAATAGTGTTTGGTAATCCCAGATTTTTTCCAAGACATCTTTTGAAATGACTCAAATATATTCAAAGTTACCCTAATGACATATTATATTCAAACAACTTTTGCGAATGAAATCATATTTCCTCCGCGTATAATGTATCCCGACCCACCAAAAAACATCGCGTTTGATTACGTATTCAAAAAAGTAAGACCCGACACGAAACCGGGCCCCTTCATCTATAAATATTCTTTTTTTTAAATGATTCACCCCATGTGACTCCATGGGAAGGAATCAGACCCCCCAGATTGTGTTCTCAGAAAACCGTCTATATAACGCAATACGCTCAACATTTCATGATTTTCGTTACGACCCGCCCTATTTACAGTATTGATTTTCATATTACATTACTCTTGTACTGGCGCCATGCTCGAGCCAATACTTGTAACATTAAATATTTGTTCAAAAATGTAACCCGAGATAAATGATAATAAGTTCTCGAAGATATCGGCCGATTTTCCCACATTCTACGCGAAATATTTGAAGACTTGATTTTAATAAATATGTAATTTTTTGAAGCGGAAAAAAATGGAATGATTTTGAAAATTAAGCTTTTTTTAAACGAAAAAATGAATCACTGGGGATCGTTGTTGCCGCCGAGAGAGCGAGGAATTTATCGCGAAACCGATCCCATCGGAGGCGTAGGCTAAACAAATTTGTGGAGGGATTTTCGAACGAAATTGTTCTTTTTAGCGTCATTTCAATAAAATTTAGAAGACTTTGTTGATATTGTTTAAAACGTCAATTATTTTAGGTTTCCGTGTAGACTTTTTAGTTTATATTTTTGTTTTTCCGGGATTTTTTATGTTATATAATACACTATTATTTTTAGGTCGACTGTTTTTGAACGTCAACAAATATTCTAATCTTGAGCGTGCAAATAGTCATCAATTTTTTCATCTCGACAAATATTCCTATCTTTAGCGTTTAAATAGTCATCGATTTTTTCACAAGTGAAAAAATAACCTTACATCATTCTAATTACAAAATTAGTTTTGTGGTTATTTGCGATGAAAATTTACGTTCGTACTATATCGTAAAATGGGTATTTTTTCACTTTTGTTGGCCACAAACAGGAAAAAAAAATGTTCCTTTTACATGAGTGAAAAAACCGGTCAATTTAACACGCAAAACGATGAAAAATTTTGCCTTTTTTCCAGAATTGTCTGAATCCCGAAAATCCCCCTCTACCCACGCCTATGGGTCCCACGAATCTTTTTTCTGGCCGACTTTCACAACGGTGCACGACTTGGCAACAGCGCGCAGACACGGAAAACGAGGGGAGCGAGGGACATGGGTGTGAAAACGAGACGAGACGATCTCGCTTCCTCGCTTTCGCATGTATGTGCACAAAGCCCGGGCTCTTTGTATGACTATAGTAAATAGGTGGGACACAGGAAACGCTTTACGTCACGCCACGATTATTTCAATTTCAATCAACAATTCTGATGCGACATACGCATGCCATCCTCAAAAAATGCGCGTCGGCTCCTCTGTGGCAACATTAAACAAAATGATCACACCATGTTGCCATGCTATAGACGTAAACAATGTAGGTTGATCAAAATTGGACATCCATAAAAACTCACGAATACGCGCATGGTCGTTTTCCAATTCAAATAAAAACATTTCCTTGTCAGCCCGCTCGATAATTATCCACGGATTCGCGGAAAAAAATATGACTCCAATTCGCAGATGGTCGAAAGTCGATTACTCTCGAAAGAGGCCAAAGTAAACAATGAACCAACGTACAATATGTTTTGATTATAGAGCTGATAAGGCGTGATTTCAAGGGAACGTACCGATCCGGGATGATTCGATGTAAAACTGCTCCGACGCGTGCCAGGAAAATCAACAAGATTTTTTGTTGTGAGGATAGGTCAGATTGTTGAGGTTGCGCGAAATTTCGAAACACTTGATTTAGTACTCGAATTTGGTTGCCGTCGAATCGCGAATTCAAAATAAAAGTCGTAAAATGTCGAGAGAAATTTTAGCTTCGCGTTGGCACGTACATGATAAATAATTAATATTATACACCGAAACAGAACAGCACGGCGATGCTGAATTCACATTCCCGAAAAACTCTGACAAACTTTGAGCTCGATTCTGCTCGATTCAATTCAACTTGGCTCACTTGGCTCTCTCAGCTCAGTTCAGTAATGGCGCGCGTGCGTTCGTTCGCTGTTTGTTTTCGTCCCCACTTGAACGGGAGTCTCGAAATCTCATTGGGAGTTCGAGACTGAACCCAACCAAACCGGAGGCAGCGGCGGCCGAGAAGGCCGTGGAAAAGGCCGCGGGACGTGGATAATTGCAAATAAAACCGTTTCTTTGACTTCGTTTCGTCGCGCCTCACGCATTTCCCACGATATAAATTCGTGAACTCCTAATGAGTTTAAGTGTTCACATTAGATGTTATGATCAAATTATTCATGATTTATGATAATACATAATCGAATATTGTACATAAGAATATCTTAATATTTCAGAGAGTGATAAAACTGTTGGTATGCATTTTTTAAATACAATTTTGTATTTATTTTTTTTTATTTCTGGATACTCACCCCCCCCCCCCCCCCTCCCCCTTGGCGGGTCTTTGAGGTTCAGGTCTCTTTTTACCTGAACAAATCTCTTTCGTCCCGGGTCCCACGTCCATGGGGGCTGACTTCATTACACTAACTTGGTATTCACGTCGACTTGGGGATTTTCTCTCCATCGACCCGCAGAGGAAACCATGGAAAACCCCGCGGCAAGTAGGCGGAAACTGGCTCGAATCCTGAGAGGTGCCGATATTAAGGAATATCTGTGTCCCGATTAGCAATTGGTCCACTTGACCACCGAAGCGGTTGACAATTTGTTGTATTTGTAAACTGTTATTTTTCATAATTTGTATCTATACATCATTTCGAACTTTAAAATGTTCGAATTTTTGCAAATTTTATTGTAATTTTGCAACATTACGTATGCAAAAAACGTTATTTTTAAAACATGAATACCCGCGACTGATGATCAGGATTTCTAACAAAGACTATTGAATTGATCTGAAATATGATCACTTTGAAGTCTGAAGTTCGCTTCGCGTTTTTTATCCATGCTAAAGCACAGGGCATGAACTCATCAATCTTTCTGCTGTAACTCAAAACTAATAAACAATATTCAATTATATTCCGATACATACAAATAATACGATTAATCGTAAATAATTTTTTCTCTCTTATCAGCCAGACGAAAGATCACGGATACGAAGCGCGAAACATGTTACATTGATAAGATCCGGCAACTCCCCATTGATAACATTTGAGCCATTTTCAGCTCTTTAATCGCTACAACTGTTTGCGATTTCGCGCAGGTTAATGGCTTTTTCAAGTATTTCACGATTCATACAACTATTGTTCATACTGCACTTTAATCTGACCGGCAATCCTTGGTTCTTTCATATTTTTCACAAGATATCACGAGAAAGAAAAGGATATAAAATGTTCCCAGATAACTTGAGATGAGTCAGCTCGAGCAGTATCAAAGTTTACTTGCGATTCATTTCGTAAAAATTCTTCTCGGAAGAAATAATCATCGAGGCTAATGAAAATGATCGAAATAATAAAAAAAAAATCCAACGCTAAGCAGCATATATTTTTAAATACAATATATTTCAGTTCGTGGTTGTTCAACATTAAATAACGCAGAATAAACGATCTTCGCAAAAATAAAACTTGCTTATTGCTGCTTACGTTCTACACGATATCTTACAACACGATCTTTATGTTACGGTCGATAAATAGGTTTCTAGATTTGTCAGAATTTTTTACACGAGGCAAACTACTGTACACAAGCTCTCAGATTTCGTCTTTGTCGACTAAGACACGCTACTTTTTAACTTCTCCTCTAAACGAACAAATAGTCAAGTTTTTTTATATTCGAACATTTCTGTCTAATGGCGTCCAAGTTTCCGCAGGTCAAAATTTTCATATGCACGATTTTTTTCGATTTAAATTTACAGACGCCAAGACAAATAATTTTCATTATTCCCTAGTAATTTCGATTCTCATAAAAATCCACAACATTCGCATAGGATACCAAATTTTTGTTGTTGTAATTCTCATAAGAAAATTTGGAATTCTATACAAATTTTGTAGATTCTAACCAGAAAAAAAATTACTAGTTACCGAATGCTATTCAAAAATACGTAACATTGATAAGCTAAACGCTGAAAATCTTTCGTTCGAAAGAGAAATGAATTTCTTTTTTTCAACCACGTGTGGACGAATAAAATCTTTTTGCATGTGCGAGTGCATTTTTCAAAAAGTGACGCTAAGCCATTTTCACATTTTCGTAATACTTTTCGTAAACAATCCATTTCCTGAATCACAATGAGTTTCAACAGTAAAATATGTTCATAGAAATCTAAAAGTACGGCGCTAAGAGAATTAAAAAAATAAAGAATATATACGTTCTCTTCAAAACGATTGTCTTGCGGTACACGATAAATAATTTAAGAATCATCGGTTTTGCGTAAAATTTTGTACAAATCAGCCAAATAAAGGCATTAAGTATCAGTCTGCAAATAAAAAACTCACGGCTTTTGAAACCTTTCAACACGTTACATTGCTTTACTGATGTTCAAGCCAGGAATGTGCGAACAGTGGCGCGAATGTCTTGCCGGCACATCGGGCAATGCGAAAGCGATGGTGCACAATGCACGCAAGTTACTAAATGCCCACAAGGTAAAAACACGATGGCCACTTCGCAGTCCATGCAAACTTTGCAAAGACGAGCCTCCTTCAACCGTCGAATTTCCTCTTCCAGGGTAACTGCAATTGAAAATTGTACAGTTATCAATTGTAAATCAACTGTCTAGGGTGAACGGACTATTTAAATAGGACATGCCTTATTTTTGACCTTATTCTGGCGCACTACATTATTTGCAGAATTGTTAAGATTTTTCTGTATTTATGAATTATCAATTTAAATATCAATGTCTGAACTCAGAATATTTAGTCTTCATTTTTTGATCTCGGAATTATTAGGTAAGTATTTTTCAAAATTAATAATTTTTAGAAATACTATACAAATTTCTACAGATTTGCTCGAATTTCAAGAGTAATTGATTCTCGATAATTTCAAGAAAATTTTTCTTTCAACTTGAGAAGTCTCATTTTATGACTTATCAATTTAAATGTCAATGTCTGAACTCAGAATATTTAGTCTTCAATTTTTGAATCTCGGAATTATTAGGTAAGTATTTTTCAAAATTAATGTCTTTTAGAGACACTATACAAATTTCTAGATTTGCTCGAATTTCAAGAGTCATTGATTCTCGATAATTTCAAGAAAAATTTTCTTTCAACTTGAGAAATCTCATTTTATGACATCAATTTAAATATCAATGTCTGAACTCAGAATATTTAGTCTTCATTTTTTGATCTCGGAATTATTAGGTAAGTATTTTTCAAAATTAATGATTTTCAGAAATACTATACAAATTTCTACAGATTTGCTCGAATTTCAAGAGTCACTAATTCTCGATAATTTCAAGAAAATTTTTCTTTTAACTTGAGAAATCTCAGGTAATAAAAAAAAAAAAAAAAAAAATTTATGTTTACAACTAAACCGTAAATTTTACCGGTTTCTACAGACGCAGCTTCATCGAGTTTCTTTTTGTCTTGCGAAGATCTCGAAGCTTCATCGTCGCTCTTCCCACTTTCCATTTCCTCGACGCTTTGTACTTTTTCCTTTTCCGACCTTGAATATTTTGGCATCCGCTCGTTGTTCATTTGGTTCAACAGTGGTGTGAATTCGGAAGATAACGAATCGAGCGTTTGATTTTCAGTTGATGAACTAAGAATCATTGAAATGATTTTGTCATAATTTAGATTTTGGGGTAACAAAACCTTATAACTATTAATGGACCATTTTTCGAATTAAAATCGAATAAGAAAACAATATTTTATGTCAGTGTTAACAAAATTATAATAATACGAATTTTTTTCCCAAAAAGAGTTTAAATTTGAAAAAATAGCCAAACTTAGAATTAAAATATCACAGTGATGAAAAATCATCAGCTCTATTTATAAGTAAAATAAAAAAAGAAAATGATAAATGAGAATAAAATAAAATGAGTATTACACAATATTAAATAATAATTAAATATATTAAATGAAAAAGCGTATACATGTTTAAAATAAACTACAAATAAATTAATGAAAAAATAAACATTTTGTACAGTTCACTTTTTGGTGCAAATAATGTACCTGTTGGCTTCCTCGTAAAATTGCATACGAAGAATGTCTTCGATGAGCTCGTCCTCGCTAACGTGAGGCGCTCCAGTTTCTTCGAGTTTCTTTTTCAAAGCCATTTTTACTCTTCCTACGTGAAGGCCAATTTGTAGTGCTACCTGTAATTATGTTTTTTTTTTCATATTTTATTGCAAAGTTGTTATATCTGTTAATTGTCATATTTTATACAACATACAAATAGAAAAAAAATCCACGACTCGCGTAATTATTTGAGTCGTGCGAGTTGACTGTCTATATCTAATACGTGATTGAAAAATTGTCCAGAGTAAACTCAATACATAAAATACGTTGATATATTTTTTTACGGTTTTAGAAAAATTATTGTAATAAATAATTACAAATTAAGTGGTTAAGGATTATTAATTCAATCAAGAGTTCACGAAATTTAGTTTTCTTTTTGCTTGGACCGCTCGAACTCACCGTAGCTGGCGTGGTGCCCAGTAATTGTTCCAACTCCAAATTCGTCACTTCACGGACATGGGAAGTGGACGGTGGTGCTGGAACCGACGTCGAAGGAGTGTTCATGCTTATCTGGATCAAAATCACACAAAACCAATTACTAAATCACAATTATAATTACATGGGTAATTAACATAAATTAAACAAATACAAAGTGATACAAAAACTCTTGAAGTATCAAAAAGTTTCCAAACACTTGGAACTTCAAAAATCCTTCAACATTATTGCTTTTGTTAAATTCTTAAAAAAAAAAAAATAAAAAAAAAAAAAAGAAAAAAAAAAAAAAAAAAAAAAAAAAAAAAAAAAAAAAAAAAAAAAAAAAAAAAAAAAAAAAAAAAAAAAAAACCTGACAATTGAAACAAAAATATAGCAAATATAATTTTTATATAAAGAAAAATCCATGTTTTTCGATGTTCAGTCAGTCAGTCAGTTTTTGTTTTAATTAGCAATTACAATGTTTTTTGCAAGAAAAAAATCCACCGAGCCAGGAATCGAACCCAGGACCTCCCAATTGCAGATGGAGCACCCGACATGAAATTGTGAGGTCCTGGGTTCGATTCCCGGCTCGGTGGATTTTTTTCTCGCAAAAACCATTTTAATTGCTAATTAAAACAAAAACTGACTGGGAACATCGAACATGGATTTTTCTTTGAATCAACAACCCAGTGATAAAAATAAACGTTTTCAAAATAATTTTTATACTCAATTCATTTGTATGTAATTTAGGCAATAATCTTACCGAAGATTCTATCGGAGGTCTATTTTCAAGACACTTTTTGATAAACTGCGGTCCTTGGACCAAAGCGAGGAAACCACATTTTGGAAACCAACGCGCATGCTCGACCCACGCATCGTCCGTCGCTTCCCAATTTCTTAAACCTCCGTCACAATGGAAACATCGCACTTGGTCCTCGAATCCTATTAAAAAAATTTCCCATGCACCTTTTTATTCACGAAACATAATTATCAGCGGTTAGGACATTCTTTCATTTCTTCATCGATACATTCATGTATGTATAATATTATTATAGTTGAGCATTTTCTAAAATTTTTATTACATTAAATTATATATGAATAAAAATTAACTTTTTCAAATTCTCTGTTGTAGTTGAGTAGAAAATTTTTCAAACTGACGTAGGTCTTTCGACTGAAGAAATTTCTCACCAACGTAGTAAAATCCGGCTTTTGCCAACATTTCTGGTGTTTGATTCAACTGTTTAGGCCAATCTTGAAACGTCCTTAATCTCGCTTCGACGGTGGCACATTTCTGTTGCTTTGGAGCACTGTGAGCTTGAATGCCGAGTTCCGATAAATCCGCTGTCGTGCCAGGCATCAATTTCACGTTGCTTATTTCTAGTTTCTCTCCTGCTGACATTTCTGCATTATAAAAATATGTTTTCATTTACTCAATGCATTTATTACAAAATTCGTAAAACCTGAAAATTCAAATGTACAAATTAAAGCTTGACGGATTCTATTTAGAAGATTGCATTTCAAGTCATTCGAAAGGCCAACCAAATATTGAGACTGAATTGACAAAGTTGAATAAAAATTGGAAAATTTGTTCTAGAGATTAGATAAGCAAACATTAGAATGTACACATTTTTCCGGATATTAGTTTGCAAACAGTTACACGTACTTGATCCCATTTATTTGAGCTGATAACGAGTCAACTAATTAGAAGGACGTAGTTTGTTTGAAATAATGGCTGGGATGTTGTAATGCTTTAGTACATTGGTGAAGAAACTATTTTTAGATCGGTTCTGCGATTCGAAAACGAATGCATGCATTATGTATATTTTTGACTATTTTTATAGACAGTCAAATACATACAAACAAATATTCACGGGCGCGACTTTCTCCAAAATAATTTGAAATTGTAATCGAAATTAGATAAGAAATCCGAATTTGAATTCTAAAATTAAATATTTTTCGTTAGAGCGTTGAATTTGAATAATACAATTTGAATTCCTGATATTTTATCTGTTATTCTTAATGTTGTCGTACCTGATATTTTTTATGTTCCAATTTTGAATGTTTAATCAGGCATTTCATCTTTCAGTTTTTGAGTTTTTTATGTATCAATCTATTTATTTATCAATCAAAAGTATTCATCCAGATTTTTCTAAAAATAATATAATCCATGGGAAAGATGAACCTTGAATATTTATTTTTTAATCCTTTTTTCAGAGGATAACAGTCCTAACAATTCAATAATTCACCTTCTTCTTCTTGGTTGCACTTAATGTAAAAATCACAGTTCGGGAAATGAATTCTATGTTCTCGCTCAGGGTCATCGCCACGTTCCCATTGCCTCACTACTCCATGACAATATACACATTTTACCTGTCAAAAAAGCTTACTGTCAAAAAAATCTCAAAATATTAGACTTTTTATTGAAATAAGTAATACCAGGATTTTTTGTTATGCCTCCAAATCATCCATAAACAGATTCCAAAAGTTTGAATTAAACAACTTTTGGAATTTTTGACTCGGAGCCGAACAAATTTGTTTTAATTATTTTGATTTTGAAACATTTCAACTTTGAATTTTGTTTTGCTAGGTCTACCTTTTCATCAACGACAGGCTAAAAAATTCGAAATTCTTTAAATTTCGAAAATATAAGAAAATCAACTTGAATCCCCAAGTTACCATATCACTACGCTGAAGATAATAGAATCCCGCCCTGGCCAAACTCTGGGGCGAGACAACCGCCGGCAGGGGCCAGGTTGCGAAGGTAAGTAATCTGCGGGCATAGCTTTTGTAGCTTTCAGCGGCAGCAGTTTCCTGGGGCCAGGCGGACGAGCTACCTATGCTCGATGCGGCCAATTGTCGTCTCAGTCTATTCTCTTCGAGATTCATGATGACTCTGACGCCCCAAAAACCATCACCTTGAGGAGGATTCTCAACTTTTTTTTGACAGTGGTTTCTTCTCAAGCTGTTTCTCAACTCAGCTGACCCTGTAAAAACGTATTTGGAAAAATTCTTCAGAAGTTTCATGACTTCCCTGACGAAGAGGATGCAACTTTCAAAGGTTGCAGTTGGGTTGCAGATTTTTTAAAGATAAAAATAAGTTTTCACAGCAACCATACCTGAAAAATGATACAATATCGGTTTTTTATTTCCACCTCTAATTGTCATTTTTGATAATTAATTGCCGATATCGATTATGTCACAATTTGATTATTAAAAATGTTGATATATTATTAAATAGCTGAAAACCATCATATTATTATTTATTGTATCTTATTATTAACATATAACATTTTTTATATAGTTTGTTAACATTTTCGATACTTAATAAATTGTCTAAAAAAGTGACAATTATTTAAGTATCAAAACTGGAAATGAAACATTATATAGATGTTATGTATAATGAATAAGTAATTGTGAGTCATGTTATAATAGTTTTTAATGATTAAACTATAAATCAACAACTAAATTATAAAATAATGTCATGATCGATAAACACTATAAAATTCCCGAAATGACAATTTAAACTGAATTTGATAGTTTTTTAAATCAAATATCACCTGAAATTTTATAAAATGATACAAAACAGTTAGTAATAGCACAAAATTGCCGCAAATACTGCTTTTTACACTTGAGAAATTTGAAACGACCCGACAACCTTTGAAGGTTGTCGTTGGATTGCATTTACTTTGTCAGGGTTGTGGCAATTTTTTTATTGATATCAGTTTCATACGAATTAATATGTTAGTTTCTACACTTAGTGCTCGATTATTTTAAAATGCCCGATTCGCGTATTCTGAAAGTTTTGAATTTTGAGAAAATCTGTCGAAAGTACGAAAAACCATGCGCATACCTTATTAATCCCCATAGGATAAGTTACGTCTCGGAATTTTTTTTTTGTTTTTTTTCTCGTTTCATGGTTGTTGTTAAGCGAGCATACCAACGACGCCAAGATGCGACATTTTCTGATTTTCTTGATCGTCCGTTATTTCGCGGGAGTAGAATTATAATTTTTACATCGTTTCCTTCGCGACCAACAACAACAACCAACAAGCACTTGCCACTTTCACTTGTCCGCAAACAATATCAGCTGACAAGTGACAGCTCGTCAAAAAATGATCACGATTCACGATTCACGATTGCTGAAAATTGCACGCCATCTTTTTTAACACAGTGCTACCAATGTTGCGAAAACGCTGATAAGTTATCGGTGCTGCGAGTGACAAAAAAAGGGCAGGAGGCGATTTAAATTCTAAAACAAAGGTAATAGACATGAAAGTAACTGTAAAATAGTGCAATAATGAGAACAATAGAATGGTATACCAATTCATGACTTATTCGGAAAATACTAAAAATTTAATAAACATTGAAGGAGAATTTGAATTTAAAATTCAGAGAACGCGGTAATCCGTGTTTGAAAATTTCGAATCGTCGAAGCTGTTTCAGAATTCGCGAATCTGGATGAGTTTCAGATTTTTTAAATTTTCTAACAGAAACTAGAAAACTGAAAAATTAATTACACAGAAGCCATATATACATGAGAAATCGCGAATTTATGTATATGTCAATTCATATTCGAACGCCTCAAACACTCAAGATTCTAAATATGCAAAGTTCGAACTTTTTTGTTTTTTAAACTTCTTAATCCAAATATTCGATAAGTTTGGAAACGTAAATCTATACGTTCGAGAAATACGAGAATTTGATGATTCCAAAATTCCATGAAGAAAATCAGAACATGATACAGAGTCATAGCTTTTGAGCATTTGAAAATTCAAATTGAATTTCGTTGTTTCATTGAATTTCAATTGGATCTTGTTTCAATGAAAATTGACACAAGTTGAAAAAATCAACTTTAACGTTGCGGAAATCCAAAAATTTCAAAGTCGTTAACTCGAAGTTTTCATTATTTGAAATTTCGCCCCGGAAAATCGCTTTTTCTTATAGTTTCCCTTACGATCCGCAATAAGATATGTGAATTCTTTGATAGCTTTTCTAATGTTGAAAAATTTCATGAATAATTGACTGGCTGGCGGAAAAAAACAGCTATGCAGCAATTTCTATAAGGTTCATATTCTCGATGAATTTCATGAAATAGGAAGCCTTATGGGAATTTCTTCATAACTGGTTTTAATTGATCGTTAGTCCTTCAATATTGCACTATGATAATTTGAATTGTTCTATCTGACAAATGAAAAAACAGTGTTGCTGAATCCTTTGACGTCAAAATGGTTTCGTGCTTGGAAAAATTAAAGGGAACAATGTAAATCGACTTGGTCGCATAGCAGCAAAACGAACAAGTCGACGCCCGGCGTCGATTTCCCTCAGTCGACGTCGCGACTCTGCAGAGAGAACTTCCCCTATTTCTGGAAACGCGATTTTCACGACAGCTCTCGAGGTTTACAGAAAAATTTTGAAAAATACAGTCCTAAAAAAATTTGTTTATACGGTTTTGGATTTCCGATGATTTTTTTTTTTGAACAAAAACAAATTATTAAAAAATCAAAATAGAGACATATAAAGTGAAGAGTGAATAATTTTTTACGAAGTTGGAAAGAAAAGTGTCGTGTTGGGAAATTTTTCCTCACGTGAATGTTGGTGAAGTGAAGAAATTCTGATGAGTCTGTTTTTGATGATCGGGTGCAAAAATTATGATTGAAAGGTACAAATTTTGAAGTAGAACAAACAAATTTTGCAATAAATTAAAAATAGTAATTGTGAAAACATTGAAATATCCAAAATGTCACCAGAATCATCAAATTTGCATAGTATAATTTTCGAGCACTGATATAGTTAGTTGATACTGTTTAAAATTTAAAGCAATTTTTTTTAATCTTCTGATCTTTTTTTAGATGAACATAACGCAGACAGTTAATTTCTGTTTCACGAATTTCAATTTGGATTCTTTTTTAAATGCGAGACCATTTTGAAAAAATATCGAAGTTTCCGTAATCTAACTTGGCCTTTATCTAACTGATAGCTAATTCACGTAACACGAGTTTTTGAATTAGTAAGTGATGAAAGCACTCATGAATTCATTCATGAACGAAAGTGATATTTTCGAATGAAAATTGTTCAAGTGTCAAAGAAGATATGAAATTCGAATGTTGAAAAACAAAGGAACCGAAATTTCACGAGCTATTCTTAGATCTTTTTTTCAGATGAAAAGGAGTAAAAAATGTTATTGGGTCACAAACAACTGCTTGATAAAAAAAATAATTTATTAGTGTATAAAATTGGAATACAAGAATTCTGAAATTCGGAAATGTTGAGCGAAAACAAACCCTTGAATTCAAAAATATAGAAATCTGGAAACTAAGCAAATTAAAATTTGAGCATTTTATGCACGAGAAACTGAGTAACTCAAATCTCAAATCGAAAATTCTCAGATTCTCATACGAAAATTTAAAATCAAACAAATTTTTACAGTATCAAATGGATTGGAACAATTTCAGTGTTTGAAATTTAAAAATTCCGAAAGTCTAGGAATTTGCATTCTCAAAATTTGAGATATGCACGTTTACAAATTTTGATCTAAAAGTCCAGAAACTCGTAAATCGGAAGATTCGAATAAGTTTTGACATTATTGTATCAAAATCGTCAAAAATCCTCAATTTTTCCGTTTTATTCATTCAAACGCACTTATACAATAAATTTGACTTGCATCCTCGAAGTCTATCTTGATCCAGATTTGTTAAATAATTAAACTCTCAAAGTTCAATGTTTACGACGCGAAATGTTGATCCACGCCGACGTTAATTCCCACCAGTACCACGAAAATCAGTAGTTTTAGAATAAAGTTGCAGTCACTCATTGGCTCCATGGAAATTTGAAAATTATTTATTTATTTATTATTTTTTTTTTTTTTGCCAAATTCATAACAATCTCAGTTGAGCGCCCTACCAACCACTGGCGTAACTACGTCAAAAAAACCTGTTTTCGGTGAAAATAGGGGCCCCCGTCTGAATTACGGAATTTTTCAATGTATAAAATGAATTAACGTACATGTTAGAATGATTTTCAAAAAATATTCTTCCGAGATTTTGCGAATGCTGTCAGCAAGTTTAGTACATTCATCTTATTGCTTCGTCATTTTCAATTAAAATTTTAGATAGAGAGGTTAATCTTTTTTGTCCCATCGTGTTGTGAGGACAGCTTTTTATTATTATCAATTTCGAAAATGACCGTTTTCTCAAAATGTCTCAAAATCTGGAGCTTTGGGGCACCGAAGTGGCTCCTAAAGCGCCGGATTCCAAATTTTTTTTAGGCCCCCAAGTTTTGGGGCCGCTGAAGCTTGGAGGCCTGTGTTCCTGGAACACATGGAACACCGGTAGTTATGTCACTGCTACTTACATATAAATTAAAAATATATTGTCATAAATTCGAAAATATCACTTAAAAATTCAGCCAAATTTCGTACGTAATGCAACAAATACAATAATTTCGAATAAACTTCAGAACAACAAAATTGATTTTCCCTCAAGAAAAAAATAACGTTCAATGTCAAACTTAATGCTTTGAACATCTGATAATTTCATGTAACGCAGCTTCGTTTCAGTTAAGAAACACGCAAGTCCGAAGAAAGTAAACGCACGATACCAATTCTATACTTCACTCTGAAATAATTAGCACTGTGTAGAATTTCAATACGAAAGCATAAAGTAGCGCGATAAATTTTTTTAGATTGCATTTTAGCAAAGATTGAATACTGCGCGTCCTATTTTATTTCGAAATTCGAGGCGCGTACTTACAATTATAAGCTACTTCCTTGCAGATAATGAGGGCAGTTATTTTTCATTAAAGATTCGAGCAAGTCATACGACTGTATATCAACATTTCGAGATTTTAACGATTAAAAGATTACTAAACCTGAATTTTTACATTCCTAACTAAGATTTCAAAATCGACAAAATTCGAATTTATATTCAGAAAAAGAAACAGTTCAGTTTGAAAGTGTCCATTCTCCGTCCAAACTGTGCACAGGATTGAGAAATTCAGTTTGTTCTTCGCAAAAAATAATATCCCATAATTTTTGCACGTAAAAGCTGTAAAAATGCCGAAAGACGATGAAGACGGTGAAAAATGGGATGTGATGTACGAAAAAGTGCGAGATGAAGAATCGAGGGGGATGTGATAGTTTTGGACGTGAAATCGCGGTCTTTTGGGAATAAATCAGTCAAGGATGTCGGATTCGCCGAGCGCAGAGCTCGGGAAAAAACCGAGAGCGAGGCCGAAAATCACGCTTCCCGTTCCGGGGCAATTCGGGCTCTACCCCCAGACACCGGTGGGCTATATCGCGACCCCTTACGGGCCCGCCAATATCCCTATCACCCCGATCACCGGCCAACCGATCGTTAACCCGAATAAAGCTCGGGAATTTATGTTCACTCAATTCCGGGGCATCAAGGATTTCACCAAAAGCGGATTGAGCGTAGGCGAAAAAAGCGCGTTCTGGCTGTACCAAAAGGTGAGCTTTTTCCATTTCTTTATTTAATATCGTAGAGCTTTGTTTTTTTTCCAGAATTTTATTGACGCTTCCAATTTTTTGGGGGATTATTGTGAATATTTAAGAATTTAATAGAAAACTGAATTATTTTTCGTATTATTAAAATTTTCGAAAAAATTTCGAAATATGAAGCCTAATAATTTCGATTCTTATAGGAATCAACGAAATTTTTATAAAATATGAAATTTTCTTGTAAGAATTTCGTTTCTTATAAGGCGGCCTTATAAAATTCTTATAAGTGTAACGATTCTTATAAGGTGACCTTATAAGAAATTCACTTTTCTTGTGAGAACGAATAGTGAAATTCTTATAAGAAAATTTTTTCTTACAAAAACATTTTTGAAAATTCTTATAAAAACAGTTTTTCTTATAAGAAAAATTTTGGAAATTCTTATAAGAAGTTCCAGTTTTTTATAAGATTACCTTATAAAAATCGTAAAACTTATAATAATTTTATAAGGTCGTCTTATAAAAAATGGAATTCTTATAAGAGAATATAGGATCTTATAAGAATATCATCCATTTTTATAAGATTCTATATTACTAGGGAAGTTTTTAGAAATTTTGGGAAATTGTGTGAAAATGTGTACTTCTCAGGATTCGGGTTCGCAAACACTGTTTGTAGCAGTAAATTAAAGGGAAAAAACAGGAGCATAATTTTCACAGTTGCTCATTTAGAATTTCCGTGCTTCTGTTTTATACCGAATTCAGGTCAAAATCCGCAAAACCTTCGAACACGTTGTGAAATCAACCCACAATCTAAAATCTTTGGCATGTTTAGTGCTACATAAATACACAATGACAATCAAATATTTACGATCCATCTCGTTAGTTACTATAAAAAGATTTTGAACAATAGGAATTTTGAAAATCGCATAAATTTGCAACAGATCTGTGTTTTTGAATTGGAAAATCTTTTTGGAACGAATACTGAAAGTGACGCACAAACTTCTATGCAGGATAATTTGTACTGCGCTGTAAAAAAAGTTTGGCGAACTCATCAGTGTAGGAAATCGTAAAATTCCTTTGACTGAATAACCGTAGCACTTGAAAAAATAAACTACGCGAAGACACATTTCTGGATATAAATCTATGTCGAAAGGGTAATTTATCTTCGGCGATTACAAAACGAAGTTTGGGATGTATAATGCGATTTTCAAGTTTCTGAAACGAAGAAAAATACTTAGGTTTGAAAATAAAAAAAGGTTTCGCGAGTAATCGAATTTGTTTTGTGAAGAAGAGTGTAGATAGATTTTTTCCTTAATGATTTTTCACATAATTTTTGTGAAACGTTTTAGGAAGTTTCGTTTTTGAATCGTGAAATTTCGCATTTGAAATAAAAATGTGTATGTCATCCCTAAATCATTCGTTTTCTTGATTCGAAGTGAAAAAAATACAACATTGCAACTTCGAAGTTTGATAACAGTGAATTTTTTATAGTTGTCAATCAAAATCTTGAAAAATTTGAATATTTGGTAATATGTTTCAAAAATTCATCATAAAAAATTGTATAATAATCTCTCAAAATAGTACATATTCTTGATAATATCGAGAATCTTGAAAAATATTGTACGAGAAGTGCATCCAAAAATTCAATTAATTCAATTTACGATTTTTCAAATTTGTAGTCGTTTTGTTTGGAAATTAAGAACTTTTCCAGTCTGAAAATTTTTCATTTTTACAAAATTTTACTTTGGACATTGTCGGTAGTCAAATTGTTTTTGAACGCCAGACACGAAATTTAGGCATTCTTCAAAACTGTAAATCCTTGGAAGTTACAGTAAATTTTTTACCAGCTTTTTCGGATAAATTCCAATTCATTTTGTTCATAGGTCAGTTCGTGGAGCAAAAGGTGGTTCACACACATTTTCTTGTTCGTCATCATTCTTTTGTACAGCGTAGCCGGGGCGATACTATTTATGACTGTCGAAGGAAGTCACGAAGAAATACTTCGCTCCGATATTCGAAGAGACAGGTACTTCTTCACCCCTATCGTAGTATCTTTGGTTCTAATAATGAAACAGAATGAATTCTTTGATTTGAGTTTATATTACAATTGATATGTCTTATTTCATTTATAATTCAAAAAGACCTATGTTTTCCATTTTAAACTCGAACTTTTATTAATTCAAGGTTAATCTGACTTTTACCGATTTTCGTAACTTTAATTCGTACATTTGAGTTGTTCCATTCTGGCTTTCAAAACTGTATAGGACACATTTTTTGTACTTGAATATAAATTAAATACAAATTGAGTTGAATTTTGAACCAATTTTAAGGCAGCTGGAAATATAATACTAAAAAATTTTAGAAAGTGTTGAAATCCTTTAAATTTGGAGATTATGACAATTTTCGAATATATTAGTTGATTCTGTAGAATATTATCGAACTTCTGAAAGTATTTTGAAAAATTCACAATTTTCGTGGATTCAAATACGAAAATATAGAAATTCGTAAAATCTAAAATTCGTTTCGGATAAAAATCTAAATTTGAACTCACAAATTTCACAGCAATTTCGAAATTGACATTTAATATCTCCAAATATTGAAAATACGAGTCTAAAAATTTTAAGTACCGACTCGCAAGGAGCGAATTGAAAGCTGCTCGAGGAAAGCTCTGAATTATCGAAATCGATCGGTCGAGGAAACCAGGGAAGAGAAAGAGTTCCGAGAGGGCATCCTTTATTTTTTGAACGATCGATTCAATGTTTCTCGCGGTCATTCTCACTCGAATCGTGCACGATGACCCCATGGGGTCATTGAGACGATAAAAGCAAAGCCACAGGTACCAAAAATGCAATTTTGACAAATCCCCACGATCCGAAACACGCGAATCCGTATAGTACCGAGGTATAAATGAACTTTCAAGCTGAGCTTTTGGCGATATTGTACGAGTTAACGACCGTTGCGAGCTATTTTTGCATTCTTTTTATTTATGTCTGTGTTTTTACAAATGTTTTGGGTTTTTACGAGAGATATAAAAATGAAAAAATATCGTATTTGTTTTTGAGAGAGAGCTCTGCGTTCGTGGATTTGAAAAATGTTTTTGAGTGGTTTTGGAAAAAATAGAAATGGAGGTCGTTGAGCGTTTTTGAAAAATGGATTTGAAAAAATTTTTAGGGATTTTTTTCATTTTTAAGACAGGGTTTTTCGAGGGTTTTTGCGGTTTTTCAAAAATTCATCGTGGAATTCTTAAAGATTTTCGATAGTTTTTGAAGGTTCGAAAAGACGACAAACTTTTCAAATTATTTGAATTTTGTATTTTGTACTTCAAAATTAGGTGTTGATTACACGATGAAAAATTTATCATCTGTTTTGACATTTGAAAGAATGAAAAATTTTGAATTTTGGAACTTTGTAAATATGTTACGAAACTCTAAGGTTGATACGTGAGTTGTGGAACTTGAAGAATGGATTTGAAAAAATTTTAGGGGATTTTTTGCATTTTTAAGACACTAATAAAAATTGGGGTAATTTTTTTGGAATTAAAAATTTTTCGAGGGTTTTTGCAGTTTTTCAAAAATTCACTGTAGAGTTCTTCAAGATTTTCGATAGTTTTTGAAGGTTCGAAAAGATGACAAACTTTTCGAATTATTTGAATTTTGTATTTTGTACTCCAAAATTGGGAGTTAATTACATGATGGACAATTTATAATCTGTTTTGACATTTGAAAGAATGACAAATACGAAACTCTAAGGTTGATACGTGAGTTGTGGAACTTGAAGAATGGATTTGAAAAAATTTTAGGGGATTTTTTGCATTTTTAAGACACTAATAAAAATTAGGGTAATTTTTTTGGAATTTAAATTTTTCGAGGGTTTTTGCAGTTTTTCAAAAATTCATCGTGGAATTCTTAAAGATTTCCGATAGTTTCTGAAGGTTCGAAAAGACGACAAATTTTTCGAATTATTTGAATTTTGTATTTTGTACTTAAAAATTAGGAGTTAATTACATGATGGAAAATTTATCCTCTGTTTTGACATTTGAAAGAATGAAAAATTTGAATTTCCGAACTTCATAAATCTGTTTTCAGAAACGAAACTCTAAGGTTGATACGTGAGTTGTGGAACGACGACGTGTTGGCTGCAGATCCTGAGCTTTGGAAAGGACGAGCGAGTAATCAACTTATAAAATACGAAGGCCAGCTGTACGAATTCTTCAAACGCGGACTTTCAGGCAGCGACAAGAAAGTCTGGACTTTTTGGAACGCGGTCTTTTACAGTGGAACAATTTATACAACTATAGGTTCGTGCATTTGAATATTTTATACTGTTGACCAGTTTGAAAAAAATGCGGATTTATATGTTTAGGGAATATTTCTTTATTTACGAAAAATTTAGAGCCATGGAGTTTTAAATTTTTCAAATTTACGGTATTGAACTATCAGGGTAAACATTTTTTCCAAATTACCTGGATTTTTAGAACTGCAGAATTTTCCAATTACTCATGAAAATTCCTGAATTTGGGTGTGTACCATTCTGAACATAATAATTTTTTTAATGTATTGAGCTTGGAAGAAATATTAAATTTGGAAGATTTCTTTGAACACTTTTTTCTGAAAGTAGGTAATAAAATACAGAATCTTCAAAGAATCACACTCGTAGCCTTCAACTGCAATAGTTCATGCTTCGAATCTTTGATTCCTTCGGAAGAAAAAAATTCAAAGATATCTCCATCGCGATCTGCGTCTATTCGAGAAAGCGCGGTGCTTTTCACATCGAGAAATGCGAAAGATGTGCGGACAAATATATTCTCTGACGTAGTCGCAGCTTTTGCCCACGCGTACTATTTCGAGTTTAGATGAGCTAGATATTTTTTTATCGCTCTACAATAATATATCACATCTCTTGCGAGTTCAAAGGTGAAATAGACCCGTCTTTGTAAAAGTTTGAGTGCGATAAGTACGGATAGGAAATTTTGTAAAACGATGGAAAATTTGAGTATGTTTGGGAATACTGAACTTGACTTGGGAAATATGAAAGTAATATGGCGAAGAATGTGGAAATTTTTGGATTATGTGAATTTTTAGACATCGCAAACGTCCTGTCAAAGGAAAAGTTATTTTTGGGAGGTATTGAATTAAAGAAAAGGACTTAGGAAAATTCGTATTAAATGTGCATATTTTTGGATTTGCATTTTCAGTAATTCGGAATTCAAAATTTTGATGGTGGAAACTTGTATTTTTTTCAAATTGAAATACAAACTGATAGAATAAAAGAACCTCGAGTTAGGAAATGATGAATTTTAATTTTTAGAATTCATTTTCGTTCTTTAGATTTGGGATTTAAAAATGCTAGAATCCGGATATTTACGATTCAGTTAAAAAATTTTTTGGATTTAAAAGTTTTGAAGTTTCGAAATTGTAGAGTCGAATTTTTCCATTTTTCGATTCATAATTTAATTGAAAATGTTTACCATAAAATTTTGAGAAATGAATACATAGAATTGTAAGATGATTGAATTTTTGGAAATTTTTAATTTTTTTAAACGATCGTAAGATTTTTAAAAAATGGAAAATTTCAGAGTTGAAAATTTCGATTTTTGAAGTTTGAAAATTGGAGAATTTTACATAAATTTAAGAATTCATACTTATTGAACTTTCAAGAAGAAAAATTACCATCAAAACTAAAAAGAAAAATCTTAATATTCAAAAAATGGATTTTTTTTTAAATTTAATTAATGATCTTGTTTTGAAAATTCTACCGTCCGGTTACCCAAAAATATGTATTTTCATAGCTAAATTCGTAGAATCGTGAACGAGTATAAATAAAACCCAAGAAAAAACAGCGGGACTTCAAAACGCTCTCGAGTCTTCGCCGATGAGCCTGACATTTTAAAATTACACGTTAGTCACCCAGCTCGAACGGATCACATTTTGGAACACAAAACACTGGCGACATTAAAATAACGACGAAAGTCTCATTTCTGTACAATCGTTCCCCTAAACCTGGTACCAAAGAATTTCAAATTTTAAGAATTATTTTCGACGTGCTGCCCCTAATTGACAGGATTCAAAAAAATCCTATTTCAAAACTTCAACACGTCAAAAATCAATGTCCCTAAGTTTCGAAATTCAAAAAATTATGATGATATAACTCAAAAAAGAATATCATTAAAATCATACAATTTCAAAATGCAAAATTTACAAATACTTTCACATACTTTTCATGTATTTTTATTCGGTGCCCTAAAAATATTCTCCAAATGAGTATTCGAACTTCGAATGAATCCATCAAATTTTCCTTAAGCGGAACAATCGAAACCTCAAAACGCGAAATCAGCGCTAAAAAATTGCTACCTGCCACGCTGGATCGATCACAAAAAAAATCACACTTCGCCGAGTGAAACCAGCCCTTCGACCGACTTTCATTCACGAAATGTTCCGAGATCGATTCACGTGCTTCCGTTACGCAAATAAGCGCCCCGCGCTCCGCAATGCATCGCAAAAGTCCCTTGTAATCAAAGAGGCTCTTAATCAAGGTTCAAGAGCAGCCGCAGATCACCCGACATTCGAAACAAACGACGCCAACGTCGTCTGGATCCGCGCAGCGGCGTAATAACAAAATTTTAGTACCCCAATTTTATACGTTTCAAGGGGAGAACTTTCAAAAAAGCTTAGTCAAATTTTGATAAGGTTTATTGAGAAAATCAACCCAATCGGAACGTGAGAATTTTTTATTTTTGAATTAAAAATGTGTTTCCTCGATTTTGTGATGGATGCAGTATCACAATAATGTAGTTCCAACGGGGGGAGGAGGGGGGGGGGGGACTTGAAGAATTATGAATACATGTAAACTTTCTGAGCTCTTTTTAAATCCGGTCAAATGCGGAAATTTTATACTTAAAATGAACGCTGTTTCTGTAATGTCCTTTTTGGCATTCGGACACACAAGAAAATGAACTTTATTGCAGTTTTTATTATAAAAAAATTCATACCTACTCCAGAAAATGTAAAAATTCGAGAATTCATTCGAAGAAAACGTATAGTTAATAAACTATCATTTTTAACGACAAATCCTCCGTCAATTCACATTTTTACTACTTAAAATCTTCATTCGAAAATTGATAATTTCAAGTCGTTCTAAATTTAAGCACCAAAAATTCAAAGACTGAATAATAAAAAAATTCAGACGATTCTGGAAAAGTAAACAGTTTCTATACTATCAATTAATGGAGAAGTTAATTAATATAAAAATTTTATCATAAAATTCGCAGGCGTTTAGAAAATACGTTTTCGTAACTTTGGAAATGTACGATCATCAGAAACTGCAGTTTCAAATTTCGGGTTCCAAAATTGATAACGTCTTGAAATTTCAAATTTCATTCTCAAAATGATGAAAAAAGCGTATAAAATAAAAAATATGAGTACTCGAATACTCGTCGACTTCGGTTTTGAAAATCTAGAAATGTGATCATGATCGAAATGAAAAATTGTCCAAATTTAACATTTTAATGAATTCTCTTGTTTCAAAAACTTTTTCCGAACACCGCAAACTTTTTTCAAATACTCAAATTATGGCAAGTAAAAATAAAGAAACCGAGAACATAAAGAATGACGGAAAACTTCTACATGATACATGATACTTTACATTATAATATACAATGATAATATTAGAAATCGGGGGAATTTTGGAAAATTCTAGACAACTTTTAAAGAAGTCAGAAATTTTTTGAAATTCGCTGAATTTTTCCAGGTTGTTAATTATTCGGATTTTTTAACAATTATGAAGAAAAATTTAAAAATTGTCGGAAAAATATTCGTAATTTAAAATTGATAGGTGGAAATTGTAAAAATGATGACAAATTTTGGAAAATTATTGAAATTTTTCGGAAAATGAATGAAATTTTCTGAATTTACGAAAAAATATTCATTATTCAAAATAAATTTGCGAAAATGGTGGAAAACATTAAGGCTCATCCCTTCACGCCTGTAATCAATAAAACAATCCCAATCAAAACGTCCGTCAGCACCTTCTGCTTCCCACCCCTTCAATCGCGAAGTACCCTTAGATCCCACGTTACTACGCCGTTGGCATCGCGAGATCGATGACGTACTGCGGCAAAGCGCCGATGATCCGGGTGAGGTCCCTCGCGTCGATCCCGACCCCGTCGCCGTCGGCGGTGGTGGGAAACGGAGCTCCGCGGTTATTTCCGTACGCACCGAAAAACCGGGACGGTCAGAGACATGGAGGACAGTTACGCGGTGCACAGGCGGCGCAAAACGGGCGCGAAAAAACGGGACAAAACCCCGGAACCCGGGAAACCCGAGGAACCCGACGACGATGGGGACGAGGAAACCCGTGCCAAGATGGAACGCATGGTCGAGGACACGGAGAAGATGGAAAATCCGAGCCCGGAGAAAACTGCGCAGCGGGACGAAAATAGACCCCGTGCCAAAGTCAAGGAAAGCGACGACGAAAAGCTGAAGAAAAGCGAGGAACCCGAAGATCAGTCGAGTGACCTTGAAGTGGAGAAAAGGAAGGTCAGGAAGCGAAGGTCACCGGACGACGGGAGGAAGAGGACGCCTTCGAAAGCCAAGTACTCCGGGTCAGACGAGGAGTCCGAGCCTAGGAGAAGTTCTTCTAGGCACAAGTCCGAAGAGAAGGTCAAAAGGGAGAAAAGGTCATCCAGCAGACACGTTCATCCTAGTGATTCCGATGAAGGTGTTTCCAGAAGGGCCAAGAAAGTGATTCCCCTCAAGGACGACAGTTTGGTTAAGGATTTGGTGAAGGCTGAGAAGGAGTACATGAGGAAAGGGAGGAGTATCTTGGACCCTGATGAAGAGGAAGGGTATGAGAGAAGATTGAGGAGGAGGAAAAAGGAGAAAACTCCGGAAGAAGAGGATTTGGAGGAAGAAGAAGCTCCGAAAAGATCCTGGTTTTCTTGGGTACCTTTTTTTGGGAAACAAAAGGAGAACGCCGAAGAAACGGAGGAGGAAGAGGAAGTCAAAGAAGTGGAGGAAGAGGCGGAATCTGAGGAAAGTGTTCCTGATGAAGTGGAGAAAGTGTCGATTTGGCAGTTTTTCAAGTCTCTGGTGTCCATTATTGCGGAGTTTAAGGAGTTTTGCAGGCAGAATCCGAAGGAAGTTGATATCCTTTTGAAGTATCGGAATACTTGCATCAGTGGATTGATCCTGGGCCTGATTTATTGCGGGGTTGGGGGATTGATTTTCCGGTTCACTGAAGGTGCCTTCGAGTCGTTTTATAAGTGTGGCGTGAAGAGGGTGAAGCGAGACTTTTTGGACAGTTTGTGGAATTACAGTCATAATTTGAAGGAGGAGGATTGGAAGGGCTTGGCACGCCGGAAGTTGATGGAGTTCGAGGAGCAGATTCACAACGCACACGAAGCTGGGGTTCAGAGTTATAGTGGACAAAGGAGCTGGTCTTTTTTGAACTCCGTCGTTTACTGTTTGACTGTTGTTACGACGATTGGTAAATTTTGATGTTTTGAGGCGATGGGGAGGTCAATATTTCATTTCAATGTGTATTACAGATTAAAAATTTCTTTGGTTCAATAATTTATGAATGCGAGGTATATGGTTTAGATTGATTTTGAAGTTTTTGTTGTTTTTGATTGTTGAGTGGTTTTGTTTTACGGGTTTCGGTTTCGAGAATTTAGCATTTCGAATACTCTGTTTATTTTTATGAGCAAATTTTTTATTAAAGTGTTAGAATCTTAAAATCTGAGCTGGAAAATTTGTTCATTCGTGGGTTTTGAGGTTCAAGTAATACAAATTCGTAAATTTTAGAATGTGGATACTAAAGTTCTTAAGTTCCAAAATACTCTAATTCCAAGATAGTTTGTCTTGTGAATGCTTCAAATTTGAATTTTCCAATATTCGGACTCCGAAATTTCAACTTTTCATTTTTAAATGACGCAATTTTAGACTGATAATTATTAATTGATAATCAAACTGAAAATTTGTTGAAAACGCGAAAAACTAACAGAATTTCTAAAAATTTACGAAAGTCTGCAAAAATGACAAACTTTATCGATTAAATAAAATTGATTGAAAATTTATCAGTTTTCATTAGAAAAAAAAAAAAAAAAAAAAAAAAAAAAACATAAAAAATTCAGAAATTTGTCTATTTCATCGAGATTACTGAATTTCCCGAAAGTTCCAGATAATCCAAAAAATACATCGTGAGTCACGAATTCCCCACATTTTATCACTATAAGTTCAAAATTAGA
>JAPYZK010001452.1:0-27082 GCA_030522785.1 Platygaster equestris | reverse complement strand
TCCCGATTTTTTTCAAACTATTATTTAAACAATTTCCATTCGTTTGTCAAGTTTCGCGACGAGCCGAAGCTAATTCTTAGCAAGTACACTTGTCCCCGGTCACTTTTTTACCACGGGAAAACATTAATTTTTTGGGAATGTACGTCTTGAAGGTACCAATTTTTAATAATTATTTATAAAAAGAACATCTCAATTTTGCAATTCCGCGCACCAGGACGTCCTCCTCTTTCCAAAACACCCTTTTTTGCAATTTTTTTTTTTTTTTACCCATTTTGGGCTGAGGCAGCTATTCTAGACATTTACCGAAATGTGTTTTTTTGGAATAATTGTCATGTTGACCTCGATTTATTAAATAGACAATAATACCTGGAATTTACTCGATCGAAAAGTGAGGTTAGGTTGTTTAAACGACGATTTTTTTGCTTGAAGATACGAAAATACATATTTTTATGATTTTCATCAGATAGGCAGTCGCTATTTTGTTGATTTTTTTATATGTACGTATTTTCCAGTGGTTTTGATGAAAAATGGGAAATTTAAATCCGTTTTAATGTGACGAATAATGTTCGATGTTTTTTTCGTAACATTTGACAATTCAAAACAAGACAGATATTCGCAGGGAAAATAAGAAAATGGTATTTTTTCTGATCTTCCCCTATTTCGTCCCTGTTTCAAAAATTTCACTTAACAAAATTTTTCCTTATTTGTAGAAATGCGCTACGAATTACTCCGTTTTCTCATTTTGTTTAATTTTTCTGACAGTTTTATTGTCATTCTGCACAAAACTTGCGAAAATAAGTTTTGAAGACAAAAAATATCAAATTGACATTATCGTTTGATGGAAGTGTGCGATGTTGAAGAAAAAAAGATGCCATGTCTGACAAAGTGCCCTATTTGCAGTGATAAGTGGATCCGTGAAAAATGTTTCGCACAGCAATAAGAAGATTTTCGTCGGACGCACCCAACGTGCCAAAATTTCCGAAAAGGCAGATCGAAAAGTTGCCCCCGCATTTGCTCGCCAATTACAAGCTTTTCCAGACGGACATGGATAAGATACCAGTGTACCTCAAGGCTGGCATGAGGGACAAAGTACTCTATTGGATCACTTGCGCCATGGTTGGATACAGCACGTTCGAGTCGTTGAGATTTATGTGGATCCACAGGAATTACAAATAGAGAGAACACAAATCTTTGTGCACCTATAGTAATATAAACACCTGTTGTCTTATAATGACACACTGTAAATCAACTTTTTTTTTTAAATAAATGTTTCAAATTCAATGCTGATCACGAAATGTGCAAGGTGTCTTTTTTTAAATGCATTTTGTTTGCAATTATCATATAGATATTGGAATTGGAATTTTTTGCATTACTTTGTTGAGTTTTAGAGTGTTATATAATTATATGATTGGTTTGTGCAAGTCTTAATTTATCTTTATTGTGTTATTATATAATTAGGGTATAATTATAATTGTATCTTTTGTTATTTTTTTGCATGAGGCTTTTATGAAGCCTCGAATTTTGAATAAGGAAATAGTTTGGGATAGTTACTGCAGTTATGCAGTTTTTGGAGCTTTTTTGTGTGTGTAAGAGATTATTATAGAGAAAGTGATACTGAATTATCAGAAAATTTGGTCAATTTTTAAAAAAACCTCTGAAGTTTTGAAATTTAAAGTTATTGAAATAATAAATTTGAGAGTTTGTGAACTTTGGAATTTGGATTCAAAGATTGAGAAATGTGAATTTGAAGACTTAAAAAAAGAAAGATTTGATACTTTAAATTTTACAAATTTCAAATTTAAAAGTAAGAATTTTAATCCAACAATTATGAAATTGTGAATTTTTGACTAGAAAATGCCGTCAAAGCTTGTGAATTTTAAAATTTGGGTTTTGAATATATGAATGCAAATTTCAGTAATCAAATAATTCATAAAATGATATTATAAAGTTGATAATGATATACATTTAGACATTTAAAACTTGGTGAACTTTAGAATTTTAATTTGATCTAGTGATGCAAGTTTAAGCGCTCAAGAACTGACGAATTCGACCATTCGAACTTTTTGACTTCTAAATTTGTAAATCTATGATACAGTAACAATTTTTGAATTTCAAAATTTTACACTCCAAAACGCTCGGATATGAATTTCAGAGTTTGTGATTTTTGAAATTTGGGTTATAAAATTTCGAAATACAAATGTAAAAACTTGAAAAACGAAAATGTAATAATTGAAATTTTTGGAATTTTACTTCTAAATTCAGAAATTCAAACAATGAATTAAGCGATTTATTAATTTCAAAATATTAACATTAAAACGCGATCATTTATGAATTCTAGAGTTTATAAATTTTCTATAAAAAATAGAAAATTTCTTTTCGAAAATTAGTAATTTACGACATTATAAAATTCAAGTGCAAAATTCGTGAACTTCCGAACCTGAATTTCAAAAATTCATGAATCTTAGAATTTTCATTTTTACCTCATAGAGTTTCATACGTACAAAAATGTCAACTCGAAAACTAAAGGACTGTTATACACATCAAACATTTTAAATACTCAAATTTGATGAATTTGATTTTCAATATTTTCCATGAGACACTTCGCAAGATTTCAATGTTCAATTTTTAAAATCCAAATATTCCGATATCTGACAGGATAAAACTAAGAGATATAAAACGTAAAAATTGAATAATTTGATTTCCAAAACATGCAAAAATAATGTTCTTTGAGTTTAAAATTTTTTAAGTTATGAATTTTCACGAACGTAATACATATCCAGGCGCCGAAAATGAATCCGCGTAGTACATTAATCTGGATAAATGGCAAGGATGGATAGACGCAAAATCGCGCCGCTGAAAAGAAAATAGGGCAGTTTTGACACTTTGCATGCTTGAGGGGGGAGGGCAAGGAAATTGGCGTCGCTTTTCAACGCAAATGCGAGCGGCATTGTCGCGATTTATCTTTTCTCTTCTCGGCCTTATTGTGAATTGTCCCCGTCCAAGGCGCTCGTATTCTCGCCGCCTTTAATAGCTGAATCTGGGACATTTGGCGCCCGAGCCAGTTGACAACCGGCTCCGTTTACTTTGCATTTCAACTGACTCGCGAACAATTCAACTTCGAAAACAACACCCGCCGAACGGCACTTGCCAGGCTTCTTTCAGCTTTTTTTTACGATCTACGAGATCGCGGATCATTATTACGCTACATAACACTATCAAGAAATAGTGTATTATGCCACAAGTTAAGAAAGCGACCGATTTTGAATAAGCGACACGAATTCAAAGTCTCGCATTTTTAACATCTGGTATATTTTCGTAAAATTCGAATAATGGCGGTTTTTCCCGATGTTTTACGAGTGGAAAAATTTTTTTTTCCTCGAGTGGAAGAACTGGAGTTTCTTCGATAATTATTGAAAAAATGAGTTTTCAAAATTTTCGATGGTCGATTATTTTCATATCGCGATCTTGGTCCGAAAATACTCATCGGAAACGTCGTCTTCGACTTTGAGTTGCAGCGCCGTTGCCAATTGGACCCTTACGCCAATTTTCTTCCCCCGCTCGTAATGTTACACTCATTAGATTGTTGCATAGTTTTCTCTAACGACGTTACAACTAATCGGATTGACCCGAGATCGCGGCGAAATGACGCGCCGATCGACGGATCGTAACCGAATATACCCGCTAATCCATATACGTTGATTACCTTGAATCATCAATCCTATTTTGCATAACCAGGATTGCGCGACCTTCAGTTACAGGGCGTTACAGGGATTTTTGTGTAAATGGAATATGGGTGGTATTTTGAAATTTTTGAGATGAATTACAATTTAAAAAAGAGACGGGGAGAAGTCTCGAAGAGTTTCGAGGAATTTGAAATTAATAAGGTGATTTTTCGTGCTGATTAATGTTATTGTTGAAATTTTGGGTTTTTGAAGTGCAGCAGGGAAAAAT
Source organism: Platygaster equestris (assembly GCA_030522785.1). Lineage (NCBI taxonomy): Eukaryota > Metazoa > Arthropoda > Insecta > Hymenoptera > Platygastridae > Platygaster > Platygaster equestris. The sequence goes on along the minus strand of JAPYZK010001452.1, from coordinate 23,131 downwards.
CGCATTGACAGCAAATTTAAGGAATTCTGAGAGATTTTTGGTAATTTTATTAATTGAATTATTGAGTTCGAAGATACTGATGATTTTTTGTGTCGAATATCGATCATTTACTTACATGCGTTTTTACGAACTTCACGGTATCACGGTATCAGTTGACAAAATAATACATGTAATGAAAAAACAAGTGTTTTTGATATCTATTCAATAATTATATTTGTCCGTACATTTTTATTCTGCAATTAATGCTGTGAAATTAGTAAAAATGTAAGTACGTCACACGACCGTGAGTTTGCTCAAATATATAAGGTGAAAGTGAGAATTCTTTAAAAAATGACAGGGAAAAATTTAACTGCCAGCGAATTTGAAAAATTTTTCGAAATACTAGATAAAATTCTTACTTTATCTGGAAACATCGATGATTTTTTGTGTTGATAAATATCGATTATTTTCAAAATCGTATTAAAAAAAAAAAACACTTTGAAAATACGTTAGGCAAAAATCGCAATAAATTGGAAAAATTATAATCTATTCGAAAAATAACTATCAATGTAATTCTGATATGAAAGATGAAGGTAGTTCTTTGTGTTGATGATGAATATTGTTTTCGAAATTTGATGAAAAATTACGGTTTTTTAAAAAATAGCATTACATTTAAGGAATTTTGATGCATTTTCAGGCATTTAATCGATTAAATTCTTATCTCATTAAATTTGAAGACACTGGTAATTTTTCGTGATGATTAATATCGATCATTTTTGGAACAAAGAAATGTGAAAATTTTCGGAAATACCATTGTCAAAAAATTTGAGAAATGTTCACGAATCCATCGCTAAAATTCTCATTAAATTTGTTAGTACCGATGATTTTTCGTTTTTTTTTTCTAAATTATGCAAAAATGACACTTTCGGAAAAAATAACAGGGAAAAATCTCAAAAAATTATAAGATATTTTCTAAATTTTTGGTAAAATTCTCATTGTACACAAAATATGGATAATTCTTGATGTTAACGATAAACACCAATTTTTACGAAGTTCGATAAAAAATGACAGGGAAAAAACTCACCAAACTTGAGGAATTCTTAGAACCTTTCCGTTGATACAATACTAGTTAAAAATATGCTAATGATATTAGACGGATGTGAAAATTCGATATTTGTAAAAAAATCCACTCGACGCATTTTTTCCTATAATACCCGGAGTCTCGCGTGATTAGAACAGCGCAGACGCGCCTCCCTCAGAGCGTTGCCACCGTCCGCGTGGCGCGAGTTCGAACGCGGCAACCGCGAATTAGTCTGCCCGCTATCTTCGTTCGTCCTCACTTCCGCCCGGTCTCACTGCCGTTCCACCTCGGAAACACAAAAACCACCCCTAAAAACAATCCAAACAACCCCAAAAAACCACCCCCATGCAAAAATGCACGGACTCCGAAAACGCTTCCAAAACGCCATTCGACTTTTGAAAAACTGGAAAAAGTAAAACCGAAAAAATGTCGGCGATCAGAAACAGTCGCGCCAGGAAACGCTGGTCCCTCCTCGCTCGGGCCCTGAAAAATTTCCCTGGAGTCGAGGACGAAATTTCCACGCGTCGATTCGACTCCTTCCAACTTTTCAAGGTCGCGCCTTCGCCTGGGGCGAACTCCTGGTGCGAGTACGTCGCCGATTTCGGGGATGAAATCTTCAGCGTCCAGGTGCGTCGCGTGAAGAAAAGTTTTACGGCTGATGAGTTGATGGGGTTCAATAATACCGGGAACGTGTGCGTTTGGCCGAGCGAGGAATGTTTGGCGTTTTATTTGCTGAGGAACCGGGGAATCTGCAGGAACAAGAGGGTTTTGGAGCTCGGGGGTGGGATGAGCTGTTTGGCGGGGGTGTTCGCCGCGAAGTACTGCGGGGTTGAGGGGGTGACTTTGACGGACGGGAACGTGACGAGCGTGGAGAACGTCCGGCGCATCGTCGCCAGGAACGAGATCGGGGACAGGGCCAGTTGCGGGGTTCTCCAGTGGGCGAAGAGCGCCGAGGCGCTGAGGAAAGTGGCGCAGGTGATTTTTGAGGGGTGGAATTGCATTGGGAATTTTATCAAGTTTGAATTTTGGAACGTGGTCTTTTGGATTGAATTAGTTGAAGTTAAATTATTTCTGAAGTGCATTGTCGGCTGCGTATTAGGAATTGGTTGAGAAGTACTGTTCGAAATAGGTGGAGAAAATTACTATTTTAGATAGTGCAATGTCAGTATTCAAGTAGACGTTAAAATAACTAAATAAAATTGTCATATCTGACTACGTATTGTAAAAAGATTCTATGGTACAGAAAGATAATTTTTGACAGATAATTGTATGGAATTATTTATTATATATTCAATGAAATAGCTGCATGGAAGTAAAAAACGTTGTATGGGAAATTTGTTATTTTAATGACAAAAAGTTTTATGAATTGGTTAATTAAATTGATAGACTGTTAATTAACAAATTATCAGTAAACACTCTTATTTGTAGAGTTACTAAAATAATTAGTAAAGCTGCTGAGTTATTAGTAGTCAAAATTTGACTACTATTGAATAGTTGAATGCGTCTACTACAATTCAGATTGGTAAAACAATTCACTATTTCATTAGTCAAAGTTTTACTCATTTCGAAGCCATTTTATGTAGATTATTATTTTACTAATTGAACCCCTCGTGGCTATTTAAGATAGGAAAGTTTCAACTAATTCAATCTGAGTGTGAAATTACACAGTGAAAAAAGTTTCGGGAGTGAAAAACAAGAAATTTTCAGGGGGTTTCGTAATGTACCTAGAGAAATAACGGCATTTTTATGGATTTCGAAATTTCGGAAATTTCTGGATTTCAATTTTTGTTGACTTGACAATTTCAGATTTTATTAATGAATTATTATTATATTCATTTTAAAATTACAATACTAAAGTTATTCAACTTGATAAATTTGGCATCTCGAGTGTTTTATTTGCCGAGTTTTGACAGTTCGAAATTTTCTTACTACTAATTTTACTAATTTATAGAATTCACATCATCGATCTTTGAATTTTCAAAAGCGAATTTAAATTTTCGAAGTTTTTTATTATTTAATTTCCAAAATGTGAAATTATTATCAAACTTTTAATGCTTGTAATCATCAAATTATCGAATAAAATGTGTTGAATTTTGAAAATTTTTTTCAGTCATTTATTTTTGCTTTTTGAATTTACTGACTTGAAAAAGTTGAGACGAAATTATATTTTTTTCCATTCATCAATATCTGAACTGGATTTGCATTATCTATTTATACGCGCATGCAACGTTAGTCCAATCAATGTTGAGTATACGATCTACGCGAATTTTCAACTGATATGTAAAGCCCGCAATTATAACTTTATTTCAATTTAACTAGATGCCGGCTCGATGATAACTAGAGCCACTGAAATTTTTCTCGTTTGAATACTTAAAGTCGTTTAAAGAACAAATATTGTATACTTTTTAAAATTGAAACCTTGTTTACCTGTCAAAACGTTCATATGAGTTACGAAGTAATTTAATCGATTAAACTATTCGTGCTAGTTATGTAATGCAGAGTAATGGAAAACCTTCATTTTTTGCTGCAGTTTTTTCCCCACTCGGTGTTGGTTTATAATAAGTTTAACCATGAGTTTCATAAAATTGTAAATATATATTGATTATTGACCTATAATAATTATAATATAATTTGGTTGAAATTCGAGTAAATATTACAAACCATGTTTTTTTATATCTTTGTCGTTCTGAAATTGAAGTTTCAATTTTACATTTTTTTTGCGTAGGAAGTTTTTCTAACAATTTTAAGTATTCGTTTCGGAAAATGATGAAATATTCGTTTCCAAGATAACACACCTTTGTTTTTTGCTATCAGAGATTTGAATCGGCGTTGTATTTATCCATTATCAATTTAAACTGATAACATTATGTTCTAATCCTTCCATGGAAACGTTTCGCAATCGTGCTAGTTCGGAGATATTGAGACTAATTGAGATGTCTTTTCAAGATATCGTATAAAAAAAGTAGATGATTCACGATTTGGAGTCAACTCAAGAAAATTTCGAATTTTTGGAACTGGAGATCAAAGTAATAAGAACTTTTGATCATTTTCTATAAAATTTCCGAAGATTTATGTTTGAAGTTGGATTTTTAGATCAAATCTTTACGACGTTCCATAAATATCATACATTTCGTAAAATTTCCAAGTGTTTTTTCAGTAATTATTGAGGTTTCGAAATTCTGAAGGGACGTGTAAAATCGTCGTTCCGATAAGGATCATTTTCTGATATAAATGCAGAAGAAAATGAATCTTATATTATCGTTTCCCAAAACTTTTTCCACTGTTTCACTGAATATATTTAGTAAAATGAGCAAAACTAAGGGAAATGAACATCGAAAAATCTTGAATTTTGGGAGATCTGACGGTGAAAGAGGTGGGTTTCGATGTTAAACGGCGCCTCTCAATTTTATTAGAGCCTGGCGCTCCTGGAAGCCACTCCAACGCGCACGTTCACGGTTTTTCGCATTTTACAGCAAAAGAGTCACGATTTCGCAATTTCAGCATATTTACGGAAATGAACCTTATAAAATTCTACACAAAAAAGGACCTCACCACTTTTTCTCACAAACAGTGGTTCTCAAACTACAAAACCTCCAATATAAGGTTAGTTTTTTGTTGGTAATTTAATCTCATTCAACATTAAATTCCGACAATATGCAACCCTAAATTTGGGGTGCTTGTAGTTCAAAAACCACTGCGTATAAGAAAAAGTCGATAGAATCCTTTTTTGCGTAAAATTTCACCAAGATCATTTTCGTAGATATGCTAAAACTGTGACCGTTTTGCAGTAAAACACAAAAAAACGCGGACTTGAACGTAGGGGGTTTCTTTTTAGCTTTTTCGCCACTTTCTTCCCCATTGGATTCCAAAAAAGCGAGTTCTTTTGATCCATTTCCGTTAATATCCTATCTTTCGTCTCATTTTACTATGCTAGTAATTAAGTTAAGGGATGAAAACTACTTTTCAATAAAACATCGAAAAATATAACAATAGAACCGGACGCCTGAAGGCACGGACGAAAGCCCGAGAAACGAGGGTTTGTACGATGTGATCCTCTGCGCGGATTGTCTGTTCTTCGACGAGACGAGGCTGGATCTCGTGGACAGCATCCACGGGTTGTTGAGGGATGACGGGCTAGCGCTGGTGATGGCGCCCCGGCGTGGGGCGACCTTCCAAAAGTTCGTCGAGGCCGCGGTGAAGCGGGGCTTCATAGCGCGACAAACCGAGCGTTACGACGGCCACGTGTGGTCCCGGCACCTCGACGCCCTCGAGCGCAATCTCGATTACTGCCCCAACATTCATTTCCCCGTTCTCCTCCAACTCACGAAACAGAAGAAAGTTCCTCCGGGCTGACGGCGACACTCGTGACGTCGTTTAATGCGCGATTTAGCGAATTTCGAATTGGCTGGTGCTGTTTTATCGTTGGAATTGTATGCACAATGAATTGCTTCGATATTGAAGGGACGGTTTGAAATGCCGTGTGATGGAGCGAGTTTAAGATTTTATTTGGAGATTTTCATGATTTATATTTATTTGGTGATTTATTGCCATGTTTTGCGTTGTTTCGGAAAATGCAGGAAGTTTTTCGAAAACTTGATAGAATTATATGCAGGTTGAAGTTTGAGATTTTTATTCAATCTTCTGAGTCTGGAAAAAAACAACCCTTAGAAATAATTAAAATTATTGGGATGGTAGTGATTTCGAAGAGTTCTTAAATTTTTGGGACTTTTATTGGATTTTCTCGAATTTTTGAATATCTGTGGAAATGTTGAGACATTTTTCTTTGATTGTTGAGAAATTTTTTGAAATTCACAAATTTTCGAACAGCATTCATGAATCTGGACACATTTTCGAAAATTCAACATTTTTGAAATGAATTAATGGGGTTGGTTTTAACCCCCAAAACCACCTTCGCAAATCCGCCACTGACTAAAATTGCATACAATCGAATTTGAGAAAATTGTTAAAAATAATTGTTCACGGTTCGGATAGGGATGAAGCGATCGAAAAATCGGACACTTAAGTCTGAACCGCTTATAAAGTATCAGTAGGAATTATTCACATTAATATTTTCCATGTATTATTCATGATTATGTATACATCATATCCCAATGTATAATCCAACATATCACGATTGAAAAACTGCCGAGTTTCCTTGAAGCTTCCATCTGATTTTTTTGCAGAGCAAAATTATCTTCAGAAAAAAGGAAGCATACATCAAGTCGCGAATTCCGGCAATTCGTGTAATGATGTAATTCTAGTCCAGCGGGGTCGATACTCGAAAGTACATGACACTGATTTAACTCTGCGGGAAAGAAGCGACATATCGGTCGCTTTGCTGCATTCTCGCCCCCTTTGGACAAGGGTCGATTCTCGAGAAACTATTTTTTACACAATGTATATCGAAATGTTAAACACTCTATAAATTATACACACGAAGCTCGTAATTTATCTCGTCAATAGCTTTCTGCTCGTCGCGGTCCGCCGGAGCGGGAACTCTTGAGATTCACGATTATTTTACAATTTTAGTAATTTTGTCCAGTGGGAGTCGAGGAGGGACAAGCGACGAGCTTCGAGTGTGTGTTTTAAACACGTAGGAAGAAAAGTTTCTTTTTCTCTAAACCGGAAATAGTGAAATTTCACTCATTTCAAGCGAGTCTTCACTAACGGCAGAGCTGAGGCTGGAACCACATAGAATTAGTGAAATTTTATTGAAAATATGAGTGAAAATGTGTTACTTTTTCAATTATTGAGTATGCACTTCGGAATAATAAATTATTGGACTTTTTGAAACTGTGGAATTCATTTGTGAACAAAAGTAAACTCATTATTTTTGAAAAATACACCGGACAATCAGTGGTTTTTCATCTTACTGCTTAATTAGTGATAATTTCGCTATTTCAGATGTAGAGAATTTGGTTTGTAAATATTTCTCTAGTTAATGGGGGTGTTTTCCTGGCCACTTGAACTTGGGTTCGTGTCAGGGCGCGCTTTTCCTCGTGCTTGATGTTTCAGCCAAGCACTTTACCTCGGCCACTCTTGGCGCTACTCTCGATTCTAGCATTCCTATAGCCAAGGCCGAGTTCGTTTGTCACCCGCAAAACAGCGGAAATGTCGGAACGCCACGAATTTTCCGCCACCTCGCGTTTGTCGCGGCCGGAAATTCCTCGCAAATGCGTTCAAGTTTTGAAATCGTATTATCAATAAAAATATCGGAGTTTAGGGGGGTTTATGAGGATTCTTGGAATTTTTGGATTTGGGGTCATATTTGAGTATTAGGGTAGTTAATTGAATTCGTAAATGGCAAAATACTTATTTCTTAAAGAATAGAAAATTTGAAATCGTTTTTAGGAATATGAATTTATCAAATACACGTGTCTGTGTTGGACAGTATTTTTGAAATTAGTATTTTTTTTTGTAAATTCCTCAAAATTTCTGTGTGAACTAAAAGATGTTCGAGAATATTGGAAATTTTGTGTAATCATCTTGGACTGTTTTTGTTAATTTTGTAAAATACGGTCAAATTTCCGAAAAGTAAGAAACTTATGAAAATCACTTGGAGATTGTAGAAGTTACTTACGATTTTCAAAAACTTTTTACGACTTAATATAACCAACCAAAAGTAAAATCTAGTCAATATAAATCATGCAATTAATCATTTACCTTCTGAACAACAGTCACAGAATGTAATAAAATCGGAAACCAAAAAACCGATTCGTCTGCGACCATTGTAAATATTTTCTAGTCCGTAAATTAATTTCGGGTGATTATTAATAATCGCCAATTTTGCGCTAATTGATGCACATTCACGACGACAAGATAAGTGTCGGATTTTAGGAAATATTTGTGCATCTGTCCACAGTATAAAAATTGTGTTAAATCGGCGAAAGATTTTTTTAGGCCGATTTGCACAATATCTTTTGTTATACAAATCAAACTTTTTTTATAAGTGCATCTCGTGTTGCGTTAGAGGATGAAAATAATCGAAAATTAATTCGCTGAAGTTATTGATTGACGAGGAAAAAATAAAAATGTTGAAGTGAATTCTCGCGTTAGTTATAGGTACAGAGACAAACGCTGATCAAGCGTATCAATTGCTTTTACATTTCCACCGACGTAGAGTGTAATAAACGAGATATTGATTGAATATTGTTCCTAATCAAAATATAACGCGTGTTCAATTTCGGTCCCCTGTTGGGAGAACACTCAGATTGTAAAAAATGTAAATTGTTCACGTATTGTTGGAGTAAAGTATTTTTGAACAGTGTTTATCGAGTTTTTGATTTCCCTTTGATTTTTCTACAAATTTGAGATGAGTTTATTGTTAATCATTGTTTCGGAAAAAATGATTTTATATACATTGGACATTGGAATTATTTGAGAATATTCCAAAAATTCCGACGAACCACATAGAGCTGCAAATATCTTATAAAATTTTGGAAACTTTTTTGGTATCTTTTTTCCCTGATTTCTATAAACGAATTTTCTTCTCGAATTCCCATAGACCCATTTTTCCAAAGATCACAAGATTACTAAAAATATCTCCAAAACCCCTCATTATTTTACCGACACTCATAATTTTCATTAAAACTACTCATAATTCATGCTAACGGCGTTTTTACGTGTTGAAAACATTGAAGTAATTTTATTCACCCCTTTGATTATACAAACTTTGTTTTGTTTGTCGTCGAAGAGCCAAAATCATCGCTGGCCCAGGTCAGATGGCCGATAAATTCCTGTTGAAATAAAAGCACGTTCCGCGTATTTGAATGTACGTATTGCAGTTGATAGCTGTCAGAAACAAACGACTCGCAGCTGGCGCGAGTATAATCGTTGTTTGAGGGCTCGTAATACGCCGCCCCCGCGATTGCCAACTCATTTACGTTGTTACTTTATCAAATATGATTGATATTATCTACCATTAATTCTGATTTATGGCATAATTGAGCTGTAGTTATCAATTTGACGATGCATCCAAATAAATGGGGCGCAGTGCATCAGTCAGTATTTTTTTATTATTTTGTGTGCCGTCATGTACCAGCAATAAATTCATTTTTCGACGTTACTGATTCTGTAGCGTTTTTAAAATACGAAAGTAAATATGAAGAATGATGATTTTTATCCATTTTTTCATACCATGTAAATGAATGAAATAATTTACAGATGATTTTTACTGGTAAAAAAATGTAAGTAACAAGACTTTTTGGTTCAGTTCGCCCCGTTTGAAAGTACCTGTAAAATTGAAAGCTTGGTTTTTTTTTTTTTTTTTTTTTTTTTTAATGTGAGTTTATGAAGAGATGGATGTTGATAATTTTCATGAAAAATGGTCGCATAAAACACTGTCGGAAGACCCTGCGAGAGGGTAATTTCATCGATGCTTTGCTTTAGAGGAGAAAATTTCTCCCGCATAAATGTGATCGTCGAAAGAAGCCCCGATGAAGCATGCGAATTTTCATATTTATGCGACCCGAGTCGCCCCGTGCTATGTGTCATCCATAATACGGACTTTTATGCAAAAGCAACGTGTTCCATCAGACGGAAATAAACCACGACCTTTGACGAAATCATAACGAAATTTCTGTCGAAATAATGATTTTTCCGTTCATCTCGTGAATTTTACAGTTTAGCGATAATATACAACTTTTAACATTTTAAATGTGGAAGTTCCGAAAATTAGAACTTTGAGTTTTCGAATTAGAATTATGAGGAGTTGAATTTTGGAAATTCGAATAATTTAAGAATTCGCGTTACCAATAATGTCCACTTTTGAATTCAGAGATTCAAGGAGCCCAAAAATCTTAAGTTCAAGTTGCAGAGATATAAAAACTGATTCAATAATTTTACAGTGTCAAAATGTCAAGGTTTTGTATTAAAGTGAATCCAAAATTCAGCTTCTGAAACTCCAGTACTAGAATTTTCAAATTCGAAAATTCAAAACTTGTTGGAATTTTGTATCACTTTTTTGAAGTACGTTTGTGATGACAGTACCCTCAATTAAGAAATTTAAATAAAAACTATATAAAATACGGTAAACTCAGGAAATCTCAAAATACAAGCGCAACAGATTTCATAACGGAATTTTTCAATTTTATACATTAAATAATGATTTTTTCATTTCTCTCGTGAAATTCAGACAGTTTTAAAAAAGATCTTACATAAATTGCGACAATTTTTGAATGTTTTCGATGTTTTTAAACTAATAATTATTATAAAATTGACGAATGTTCGGAGTAGTTGTACATTTTTCAATTATTTTCATCAATTTTCGCCAATTTTCAAACGTTCCAAAATTCATCATAATTCAGTACATATATCCAGATTTTCAAATTTTGTCAATTCGAAATGTTTCATACGCGCTGACAGTCCTCATTCAGGAACCAACTTCCCAATTTCAAGTCCGAAACAGCAATAAACCGTTACGATCGTTGAAAACTACGACCGTCTCCACAAATTCCTCCCCAAAAGTGCGTCATTTCTCCGGCATTGTTCGAAACGCGTCACTCTTTTTGTGCCAAAATTTTTGCAATCCCGGACATTCGATGCACTCCGCAAATTTCGACTCTGCCAAATCAGTTTCCCGAGGCGAAAACCAATTAAAACTCTCGCGCAAGGTTTAAAATAAACCTTTTTTTCTTTGACGGAAGAGGAAAAAAAAATGTTCACGTTGGAAAAACATTGGCAAAGTGAAGCTTCCGCTCGAGAGCATTTTTTGTGTTCGGGACGTACAATGACTGTCCGATCGATTGTTATAGGCATCGGCAATTTTCAAGTGCTCGAAAAGTGGATTTACTTTTCGAGTGCCAGAGCTCGATGCGCCTGTTTGCGCCGCGAATTTTGACGCTAACAGGTTTCGCAGTCCTTGAATGAGTGTTTCGAAATAAATGACTTCGGGGTTCAATGACGAATCTAGGATTTTTTTCGGGGTGTGAAGTGTTTAAGGGGTACTTGTCCAAATTTCTCATGAATTTGGACAATTTGTAAAAAATTTCGAAAGATTTGGATCAGTTTCTACTATTTTTCTTCAGTTCGGAAAAATGTTCGGTAATTATGCTAAATGTTTCAAAAAACAACGTTAAACTTTGATTTTTATAAAATCAACTTTTAACGATGTTTTTGATTTTCTAGAATTCATTCAGTTTCTCAAATCTGTCTAACATATATCCCAATATCTTCTCAAAAATTAATTTCAACACCCAAAACTCTCCACAGTCAAAAAACTTTCGATCACCCAATTTAAAACAACAAACTCCTGCCATAACAAAACAAATCCCCCGAACCATGAAACGTCACATCACAGTCATGCGATTAAATAAAAAACGAAAATGATGTGTCATTCGCCTCGTCTGATTTTATTTATTGCTTATTTCTTTCGCGTGCACCGCAGGAAACGCGTCGCAGCGTAACGTAAACGCCAAAACATCGCACGGAAATAGATTCCTCTTGGCTTTCACATCATTGCTACCAATCTGTTTCAAATTGCTCCGGCCCGCATTCGAACAAGAGCTTTTGTCAATTCCGCGAAGTGAAGCATTAAACGCACTTTTAATTGGTTTACACCATCTTTTCGCGATACTCTCGTAAACGTCCTATAAACAAGGGAACAAGCTCCTTACTGTGATTAATTTAAAAGGCCGATGAATTTGTTTACCTGGACACGTTATTTTTCGCCGAATGGAAATTGATATTTGCTTGTGCATCCATGATTTCGTTGAAAGTATTAGGCTTATTGAAAATTCATTGCGAAACGCACGAATTGGGACGGCGCTCGAACCTCGTTAATTAACGGTTTTATGAGCTTTTTTATGGGGACGAATGTAGAGCAGAAATGTCACGTAAATGGCTTTTTATTTAGGGGGAACGATGATTTTTCGGAAGTTTCGTGGGTAATTTAAGAATTTTTTTCATATTCGAGAAATTAGAGGCAGGGGGAGGGGGGTGAACACCTACGTATATATTTAAAAATTCAATTGGAATTAAACTAATTAGAGGAATTTTCTAATGGCTTCAAAAATTTAAAGAAACTTGTTTTAAAACTGATTTCTGAAAATCCCTTGTAACCTTGTAAGGGCATTGTAAAAGAAGATATGATTTCCAGATTTTCATAATTTTTTATTTAAACCTTCAATTTTGGAGGTTTTCCTCTAAAAACTTTACGGTTGCATGAAATTAAAGCTTACACAAATTAGCTGCAAGTCCATTAAGCTGTTTAACCTCGGCGCTATTCACATTTCGAATTATGAATCGCGTTTACATCGTCGCAGTCGCGTCGCATGACAGATATGAATACACACGATTATGCGAGCTTGATGTATTCAGACGGCGAAACGTGCAGAAACACATTAGACGCGTTTCTGAAACATGATTGTTGTTCAAAACAAAATCAACCCTAATTTACGGATTGTGTATGTATATATGTCGTTAGATGATGAAAAAGGGGGCTAACGTTTAAAGTGGAAGTATAGTGGTGGGTGATACTATTGCTCTCTTTCTCTCACCTAACGACTACTCTCGTGAGACAGAAAAGGACAGTTGCGTAGTTGCAGGGCGAGCATCGGAAGTTTGGGCATGCCTCCCTTTTGGAAGATATCTATTGAATACCATTGAAAACGATTTAAAACTGTAGAATTTGAAAAAAGTCCTTTCGATTAACTTATTGGACACCATTCGAAATCAGAACATTTTGCAGTGTTTTATGGTTTTCAATGGAATTCAGTAGATTACTTCCAGCAGGGGAGAAATCCATGTTTATCGCTCTACTTTTAGTGCAGTTTTATTAACCTGAAAATATTTGAAAAAAAAATAATAATAATATAGTTCGTTAAAGTTGATAAAATTTTAGAAAAATGGGAGTCGTTGATAAGACTACGTTTTCACGTATTTTTATCGAAAATTGTTGGCCTCTTTTGTTTTTGAAAGAACGTATTATTGTACAAAAACTGAATTAATTACGATTGCAATCGTAGTATATCCATTTTTAGATGAAAAACAAATTTTTTTCTCCAACTAATACGGAGATATCTGATTGTATTCATTAACTTCCTGAATGTTAAACGCAATTTTATTACTTCGAGACCAAAATTTTCTTCTTTTTCCGTGTTTATCGCCGCGATTCGAATAATTGGAATGGCTGCCGCGACTTGAATTGAAGTCAAGAATAAAAAGAGGGTCGAAAGTGAAGAGCCGGCGCGAGATAAAAAAGCTAAGTATAACATTGTTGAAGGCCACAACTAATTGCCAACTAATTCAAACTTAAATAGTCACGGTTTGCACTCCGTCAGACCTCGTGGAAATCCGCTAAAAAGCTTTTCCCCGACGTCAGTTGAATCAACAATAAAAAAACTATTCTAGAAACTTCCTTTTCCACTTGAAAAAGTGTGAGACTCGATTCAAAATTAATATACGGTTTTGCCTTGTTTTCCCTGCTAGTCAAAGTTTTTTCATTTGAGTCTAATAAAGTTGAATTGAGTTATAATTTTCTGTTTGTATGGAGCAGTTGCTGGGTGTGGCTGGTGGTGGTAGTGGTGCGGGGGCGGGCGCGGGGGGGGTGGAGGGTTGGTTTACAATTATTAGCATATAATTCGAGATATTTGGGATTTTTCAGCACTTCGAAAATTGCTGAGAAAATTGAAAATTTTTAAAATTTTCTTAAATAATTGATGACTCGGAGCCACAAAAAAAAAATATTCGGATTGTTTTAATTTCGAAATATTTCGATATTCGAAGTTTTTTTCCTTTTTTGTTATTTCGAAATAAAAATAATTTAATGTTTTTTTTTTTTTTTTATTGGAGTAATGAGTTTTAACAAAATTTTTATGGAATTTAAGTTCTGTATCTCACGATTTTTTGAAGATTTTTTAAATTAACCTTCATTAGCGGATAAATAAATAATCTGACCCCGCACAGCTGGTACAAAATATTGAATTAGATTCCTACGGATAAATGGGACACATCATCTATATTCGCATAAATGAATCGGAATGAAAAGGTCGAGTGCCATGGAAGCACGCGCGCAATACGCAATGCACGAGATCATAAACCATGGTGTCAGATTGCTAAACAAGCGTCGATTCCGAATCAATGCGTACATAATTTTCACCTATGATTACTGTAATATACACGAATCAATATAAGTATTTAATTCCGAGAAAATTAATTTATCATTATTTACACAATTTCAAGCGTGTCTGAAAAATTCTTGAGATTACGATGTATTCTATAAGTCGATTCTTGAAGATAATCTTATCGATATCGAGAAAAGTCGTAAAATTGATTGACTTTGATGAAGTTTCAACAATCGATAAAGTACACAATAATCGTACATGTTTTTGCATTTTCAAAAGGAAAATGATTTAACTGATCTTTTATTTCAACAAGAAATTATTCATTTTTAAGATACGATTTTCTGAACTTTTGAAGTTCAAAATAATAATTCGATGTAGAAACAAATTTCACAATTATAAGAATTTGTATTTCCTATCAGCTTTGCGAAAGATTGAAAAGTATGATTGTTTTTAAATGTAATATGGATTTTACGGATATTATTAACAAATTAGAAATTTTTTTAATTCGGACTTTTTTTTCGATCTTTCAGTTTGGGAATCAGTGCGGGAAATTTTGGCTTTGATAATTTTTCGCGATTCTTTGACTCGAATTTGTGAATGCTTGAAAAATTCGTGTCGTTTATGTTATCAATGAATGATTAATAGAAAATCATTAAGTATAGTTTAATTGCTCGTATTTTTAACAGATGTTGATTGCAAATGAAAAAATTCTCGTAATAAATACATAAATAAATACGTAAGAAAATTCTAAAAAATACTTTTTCGTAATTAACAATTACGTAATTTCCTGATTCTCACGTAAATGTTCTTCTAATGTAAACTCTGTAAACGAAAACAACAAAATCTAACAAATTTTTATGTTTTTCTGATTCCAGGACCGAATATTGGAAATCTCAAGGTCGCAAATTCTGCGACTTTTGCAAATGCTGGATCGCCGATAACCGACCCAGCATCGACTTTCACGAACATGGCAAAAGGCACAAGGAAAATGTCGATAAACGGATCAAGGAAATCCACAAAAACACCGCAAAACAGGCCAAGGAGCAGAAAAAGTTCGATAGTGACTTTAAGAAAATGGAAAAAGTACGTGACAGGTTTTTTGTTCGCACCCCAAGATGAATTTATTTCTCTGACTTGGGGCGAGAAAATCCCCGAGTGAAGGGCAAAAAATTGGCACTAATTATTCATAACTTTTTTTTGTTGCTTCACTCGTTTTTCAGGCTGCTCTGGCGGCGTATCAAAAAGACGTGGAAAGTAATACGATCGATATGACGGCCGAAAGATTGATTCGAGAGCAGGATCCTATGTTGCAAGCTACGTGTGTGAGTATATTTTAATTTGCGGAAAATGTGTTTTCGAGAGGAGTTCATATTTTTTTAATATAATTGATATTTGATATGCGGAATTTTTATCAGTTATGGAAGATTTTCGTAAGTGCTTTCGTTTTTGAAGAAAATTCGAATTAGAAGATTTTTTTCTTTTAAATATTGAAATTTATAAATATTCTGAAAGTTTAATCATTTGAGATATTAAAGCTATAATCGATAAGGATAACAATTTGAAAATGTTACATTTGTAAATCAAACATGCAAAATTACGTAACAAAATTCTAAAACTTAATTTTACATTTAACAGTCTAAAATCCGAACAATTCAAAAAATTTCGAACATTTTTGAATTTTTCAAGAAATACGTATTTATTTTGAATAAAAAAAATTGGATTGTCTAGAATTTTCGATGTTCCAAATAAAAAATTGAACGGTTTTGTTAATTTTGAAGAATAAACAAATTGAGAATTCCTATTTAAATCCAAATCAAAAAATGATCTAAATTTTGTAAAGTCGACATAAATTTAATTTACGAATTCAAATTCTATACTTTTTTATTGAAAAACAATTATTTTATACACTGGAGAACAATGATTTTTCTAACAAAAATGGGTAAAACAGATTCTGAACTTTTTTAAAAAGTTGTAGTGCTACAAAAAATTCTGGAGGACAATAGATATTTCTAAAACGTTTGACGTAAGTTTTTTCGACTTCTCAGTCTTCAGCAAATTCCCAGTCACACAAGCCCCGTCCTTCGGCGCCGCCGCGAGTTCAAAGTTCGCAGCCCAACAGCGCGGAAAATAAGGCTCAAGGGAAAGGTAAATCAGGGAAAGGAAAGGGAAAAGAAAAAGGCCATAAAGGTCAAGACGAGGATGATTCGAAAATTCCTGGTGCCCAGAAATTATGGTACGAGGCTCGCTCGCCAGAAGGATACACTTACTTTTGGAACGTCGAAACAAACGGTATAGTAAAAATTACCGTGAATCCAAGTTTTCAAAAATATTTACGCAATTACGCAGCATACTGTATTTTTAAGTCCCTCCGAGTGCGAAATTTTTTTTACTGTTGACACTTTGTTCACGTCGTAGGATACAATAAAGTCAATGATTTTTCGGTATCACATACGATTGAAAAATTGTTGTATCACTAGTTGCGAAATGTACGAATGTTTAACTGTTTTGATTAATTTTCAAATCAGTTTAGTGCAGGTTATGTGAAAAAATTGTTAAAGCGAAAATTTGAATTTTCTAGAGTCCGCTTGGGAACCACCTGAAGGAGGGTATATGACGATCGAAGAGCAAGAAGAAGAAGTCCGAAATCAGGAAATTCAAGAAGAACTCTTCAAACAAATTGATGAAGAAGAAAAGATCGAAAAGGCCGAACTTTTGGAGGAGAGGAGGGCGAACCAAGAACGCGAAAAACTGAGGGCTCTAAGGATGAAAAATCGGAAAACCGAAGATACTGAGGAGAACGAGGAGATTCCGTATTTGAGAGATTATAGTGTGCCGGAAAAGCCGCAACCTTACGGTGCTTGGAAAGCCGTTGACAGAAAGTAATTATTCATATTAAAGTTATTAGAAGTTAGGAAACAATTTACTAGGTAACTTTTTCTGAATTTCAATTTGGGAACATCATATTAACAGATTTTCGGCGTCTCCAGGCTTTTTGAGTTTTTTTTTTACTATTTTGAAGACATTTTTATTTTTGTTTCGAACATGGAAAACCGTAATTAAAACTTTGTTAGCGAATTTCGTCCAGTGTTTTAGCCATTTCGAGAATGTCGTAGATTTGTGTACATACTTGAAAAATTCCACATTTGCCGGATAGATTTTTTGAAAATTCAAAGACATTTTTGAAAAATGCATTCGTTCTTCAATATTCTTTCTGGGCTTAGAAAATCACTGAAAAATTCGTGAATATTTTCTACAATTGTTTAAAATGAAAAACTTCATTTTCCAGGGCGCAAGCACCAGTTGATCTTCAACTCCCCGAAAAAGAACCACCAGTGTACGTTCCAAAGTACAAAAGATCAGCACCTCCGGCTCCGGAAAAAAAGTTCCAAGAGAAAACAGTTTCGAATATTTCCACCGATAGTGAAGATGAATCGTCACAGTTGATTTTCAAAAAGAGGAAGCTCGGAAATAAAAACATGCGAAGAAGGGCGACGGATGATTAATATCAGCAAACTAAAATGATTATGATCTTAATTTTTTCCATTCCTCACTTGAATTTTTCAGGGTTTTTCGCGAATCATTATTTATACGTTTTTACTAGCAAGCATTCTTTACTGTTGAAGAAATGAAGTAAGAAGGAATGTTTAAATATATTTAGAAATGAAATATTTGATACACAAATACATGTATTTATTTCAAAGTTCTTATAGCGCGTCGCGTATGTTTTTATTCTGTACTGGCAGATTTCCGAACGTTTTATACCGCTCCGTTACTTCGATTAGTTGCAAAATATGCATCCATATTTCTACTAGCAGATGTTGGAACTAGTTTAGCGTTCCAAAGTATCGAAGCGGTTATAGCACCATATTAAGATTTTGAAAAAATCAGGAAGACGAACAAAATAATCAAGGTGTGTTTTAAATATTGCATTACATATATTTAACGTGAACTCATAAAGATACAATTAGACATCCAAGTTTCACAATTCGAATACAACTTACAATTTCTCATCAACAGATGACTCGAAGCCAAACAAAATTGTTCAATTCTCACGAATACAGTTAGAAAATTCATAACAATTTGAAAAAAATTGATCAGGCAAATGTAACGAAGCCAATGAATTCCATTTTGAAAATGAGTAAAAGTAATTTCTTCTGCGTCGAAATTGTTCAATACAAACATGATTTGAACTTGGATCCATTTATTTTCATGCATTGAAATATTGTGATGAAATGAAAACATATGTACATATTTAAAGTGTAATAAATGCGCAGAAATAAACGTTTGGCGTTTTTTCACGAAATGATGATGGATAAATAAAAAAGTGAATTGAAAAAAGAATAAAATAAAAAATCATTGATCTGATTCATCCATCATAGAACAACGAGCCGGTGTTTTCCAAATCGCGCTGGATCCCCGTCTCACCCGATTTTTGTTGATTCCCGGGAATAGCTTGGTAAGATCAGGGGTGCATTTTCTGGAGTTGAACATTTTCTTTGCTGCTTCAAGGGGGAAGAATGCTTGCATTTTCAAATGAACGGCTCGAACGGGCGCTGAAAAACGTAAACAATTTTTTTCAACATCTGAAAATAAGTCATGATTATTCCTGGTCTAAGATTTTAGGTTTGGAAATTTTTTTTCCACATTTTCCAGGTCAACATTTCGGAAGTTTTTTTTAAATATCAATTTCCAAATTTGATCACACTTCCATTTTTAAACGAAAAAGCTCGAATTTATGTATGTTACCAATAGCCCAATGAGGAATGACGTATTTCGGCTTGGACTCATCATCGGTGTCTTCATCATCGTTAGGCTCGCTGTCCAATGTGTAAGTTGTTGGAACTGGCTTGGCAGCAGGTTTTGCCTGGAAAAAAATTACATTCTAAAAAATTTTCGAAAACCATTGAAAAAACTTTCACTTTTTCTATTTAGAAAAAGTTGAAAGAGAAAAAAACGGCGAATTTTCAAAATTTTACTTTGGCAACTTGAGCTTTTTGTTTTATTTCTGCAGCTTGTTGGAGAGCTCTTGCTTCGGCCAATTTGCGTTTCTCGATTTCCATGTCAAGTTTCTTGGACTCCGCGAGTTGACGCTCGGCTTCTTCTTGTTCTTTTTGACGTCGCAAGCGTTCTTGTTCTTCTATACTGCGTTTTTTATTCTTTTCCTGAAAACAGAACAAGTATGGTCTGTCAATTTCGCTGAATTATAAACACAAAAAATTTCTCGCGCTCCAATTCCTGATTCCAAATCCAAAAGTTCAATGATTGCACATGGATATTTAATTTTACAAATGTTCTAAAAAAAAAAGCATCGTTTTCAAATATATCAATACCTGAATTTGTTGCAGTCGGGCAATTTTTTTCTTTTCCGCCTCTTCGCGTTGCTTTTCCCTTTCTATCATGGCCAATTTTGCCTTCTCCTCTCTCTCTTTCTCCATCCTCACTCGTTTTTCCAACTCCTGTTTTTCCTTGAGTTCTCGTGCCTTTTTATTTTTCAATTCTTTCTCTTCTCGCTTACTAAAATTGAAAAGTAATAAGATGAAATGATCTAAAAGTTCAACCAAACATAAAAAAAAAAAAAAAAAAAAAAAAAAAAAAAAAAAAAAAAAAAAAAAAAAATTCGTGAAGTCTACAAATTTCAGTTTTTTTTTTTTTTTTCAAATAGAAGTTTCTTTTTCTGTCGGAGAGATATTTTTTTTTCGTGTACCGTTTTTTTTCTTCCGCCAGTTTTTGGAGAGCTTCATCCCGTTTGCGTTTGGCATCGACATCAACTTTTGGTTTTTTTTCGACATTATTTCTATCGGAATCCCTCTTTGTAGTTGAATTTGGAAGGAAAGATTCAATGCCAACAGCAATATTGGGAATGCGTCGAACTGAGGATTGAGAGTTCTGAAAATAATAAAATGTACAAGGTTTTTAATACTCTGCTGGCAAAAATAGGACATATATTAAATGTTTGTAGTTTTCTAATTTTTGCAATTAAAAAGTCCTCTGGTTCTCCATCATTATTACAGTTTCTTTTTCCACGTAACTAAAAAATTAAAATACAACTTACAGGAGTAGCAACGGCATTTATCGGAGTTTGCTGCAGACGACTAATAGCCACAGGAATTCTCTTTGATATTGGAGTTCCTTTCAATGCATTTTTCACAGAAGTGGTTTCTGGAGCATTTTTATTCAACTTTTTCTCAACTTCTTTTTCACAATTCTGTAAAACAAAAAATAGCATAAAATAAAAAAATTCATCTTTGGGAAGTCTATAATCAATCATCAAATAAATATCAATTTATTAAAATATAAATCGTAAGAAACAAATTATCAAATAAACATCTGGAAAGTGAATGTTTATGGAAGACATAGATAGTTTCCAGTTTTTTCTAAAAATTTTCCAAATCTGAGAAACGCAATTAAAAAAAATAGAAGTTATGAAATCTACAAACCTGTGATCAAAAAACACAGAAAAACCTTAATTAAATATTAGTTATTATTACTGATCAATTTTTACAATATTCAAATCCCAAGAATCCCTTTTTTCCCCACCTCCTTAGCTGCCTCCTTTGCCTGCTTCACTCCAGAAATCTTCTTGGCCCACACAAGCGACTTCCTCGCCCTCTGCTGTGCAGCCGACTGTTTGTGTGTCTTCTCAACTTCCGCAGCAGCCGCGGCAGCCATCGCCCTAGTCTTCGTCCTCGTCACCCTCGGGGTGTTCTCCTCCGTCTCCTGGACACCGTTTTTCATATTCGCTTGCTCAAACGCCTTAACACGATTTTTCACTGACTCTTTTGAGTACGGACAGTACGAAGCAACATTTTTGAAGTTATTCGGCTTATTCGCATTCATTTCCTTGAGAACCGGCGACTTTGGACTTGGAGAATTCAACATTTTATCGTCATCGTCAGTGCTCGAACGATTCATCATTTTCCTCGTGACCTCCGCCTTCTTCGTCAACACCTTCTTCACAGTCGATTTCTGACTTTTTCTTTCAGAAGACGACTCATTATCAGTGATCAAGGAATCAATAGATGCTCGACTTTTCGAGTTTCGGGTTCCTCGTTTGGACAAAGAACTTGACCTCGCCATTGGGTTCGAAACCATGAATGTGTCATTGTTCATCTGATCAAAAATTGTCATTGGAAGTCGCTCCAAAACCACGGTAGCGTTCAAGACTCTTTTACTCGTGGCTAAAACGCTGTAGTCTCTCTTTGGCGATGGGTCGCTCGGTTTTCCAACCGCGTCTTCATACAGTGACGGTTTCGTGACCTGGCTCGTAACAGTCTCATCTGCTCTTGCTTTTTTGTTTACAGGAGTATCTTCGACTTCGGACACTAGAGTGATTGTGGAGTTTTCGGTGTCTCGTTTTCGTTTCGACCTGATGCTGGTACTTCTCAAGGTCGTTTCTTTGGGGGCCTCTTCATTCGGAGATGGCGCCAGGCTGTTGTTAAGATTTTGCTTCATGTTCCTTTGGATGGTTTTGTTGCTGGTGCTTGTTTTCTTGGCTTTTACTGGTAGTTCTTGGTCGCCTTGAGGGCTGTCTGGTTTTTTTTGGCACTTCTTCGCTTCTTGGGTCTGTTAAAAGAATTTTTTAGTAAGATTTTGTTTTTTGTGATGGTAAGGGTTTCCAACATTTTGATTCTGAAAGTTTAAAAATGTGTTAGTTTTTGTTGTTGATAAGGTTTTTATACTTCAATACTTTTTCAAAAAGTCATTTTTTGAACATTTAGAGTAATACCGATAAGCTGGATCAAATCCTGTATTTGGAAACCCAAAACTACGCCCTAAATTTCAAATGTTGAAAATGGGTTTTTTTACTGTATTGATGAATGTCTCGTTGCGTAATTTTGTTCTGAGTGTTGTTGAGCTTAGCTTTTTGATGGCTAGAGAAGCTTCTTGGGCCTTGACTCGCAAGCTTCTAACACATCTGGGAGGTAGATTGAAAGTCGCATTTGGCATGGAAGAACTTTCAATTTCCATAATGCTGTCTTCCGGAATTGTTTCGATCATTGGCTGCTTTTTCCGCAAAACTTTTGGTGTTTTGACATGCTTAGAAGATGCAACCGATTCAGGAATTTGAGACATGAGTTCCTCAATATAATTGAATCCTTTTTGGAATCGTTCCCTGATTTTTTGTTTTGTATGGGCTTCATATTCATTTATGTCTCTCAATGTTGATTTGATTTTGTTGGCAGCAGCAGATTCCATATTGACGGCCATTTTCGAAATTCTAGATCAAAATGAAGTATTTATAGTTTCTTGATTGAAATTAAGCCGGTTATAAGTAGCAAGTTTTTAGACATGAATGTAGACTTATAATATAGTTCATACAACATTTTGTATTTTTCTTGTTATTCTAACTTTTTTCAATTATAAAAGTACATTGAAAAACGATCAAAATAAGTATACGTTAAAAAAACATCTCAAAATTTGCAAAACTCGTAGCACTTTGAAATGCTGAGAATACAATGAAAAATGCGTCCAAAAAAATTGAACATAACAAAAAATGGAAATATTGTCAAAAAAAGTTCATTTTGTTCAATTTTAGAGTTTTTTTTGTTAGAGTACAATTTATCCGACGGTTACTTGACACACATGACTGAAATTTTTGTCGAAAACTTTAGACGATTACCAAGAAGCATTATGATTAATTTACCTATAGTTTACATGCAACCAAAAAGTCAAAAATAGGCCTTTGAGGTTATGATGCGACTTGAGGGCGTCGAAAAATTTACGTTACAATGTACACCTTTTTTGATATTTTTGTGTACAGCAATTTCACATCAATGACCGGCACGTCTGCGGCAAATTACTTATCAACAAAGTGTAGCAGCATATTAACTTAAAGGCCTGTTAATGATTTTATAAATAGTTATCAACAACTGTCAACTGTTGCGTAGCGATGCGTAGCCAGTGTTGCCAGATCATGAGAGCACGTTCCTCCCGGAGGAATCAGGGGGTACTCACTCCGCTCGAAATCTAGTCGAGTTTTTTTCAAGTGTGTTAGTCACATACACGGGAG
>JAPYZK010001451.1:0-11006 GCA_030522785.1 Platygaster equestris | reverse complement strand
ATTGAGATTCAACCTTGAAGTTTCCACAATAAACTTCGATCGTGAAGTTTCGGAAGTTAATTTCGAACTTAAAAGTACAGAATCAAACTTCAAACATTAGTTTTTCGAATTGAAGCTCAAACTTCAAGTTTTCGATATGAACTTTAACCTTGAAGTTTCGGAAGTTCATTTCTGGCTTGAATTATCAAAATTGAACTTCAAACTTCAAGTTTCCGAAATGAAGTTCAAACTTAAAGTTTCTGAATTGAATGAAGTTCAACCTCAAATTTTCCACAATAAACTTTAATCGTAAAGTTGGGAAGTGAATTTCTAACCCAAAGTTGCGAAATTGAATTTGAACCATGAAATTTCCAAATTGAAGACTAAATTCGAAGCTATCATTATGAAGAATAATCGTGAAGTTTCAGAAGTTAATTTCTACCTCAAATTTGCAGAATCAAACTTCAAAGATGAAGTTCTAGAACTGAAGTTCAAACTCGACATTTCAAAATTGAAGTTCAAGCTCGGAAATATCGATATAAGCTTCACCCTTGAAGTTTTAAAAGTCCGCATTGATCGAATTCGATCAACAAAGCGCAATGAAATTTTCGGTCCTAAGACTGAAAAATTTGTTTCGACCCCAAAAGCTTAGTGCCCCATGAAATTTCTATAGAAGTCCTACCTTTCGACAGGGGTATGCGCCATGGGCAGAACGTAACTCCCGTTGCCGGAGGTGTAGCTCCTTTCCGAAGACGCGTTAGCAGCGGAGCCGCAGGACGAAGCTACGCGACCAGAAGAATACCGATCCTTCGGCTTGGGCAACGAGAAGTACTTGTCGACGTTGCTGCGAGCCGGAGAATAGCGATCAGGGTTCCCGTTAAAGCGATCGTTCCCGGAGGTCTGGAAGCGATCGTTGTTTCCGCCGAATCTTTCGCCGGGAAATCTCTCTTGTCCCGAGCGCTCGAACGGCTCGACCTGGTTCGAGGACAGCTGGTAGCGCTCGTTTCCATAGCTCGACTTGGACAACTGCATGTACGCGTCGTTGCTTTTTGACAGGCTCTGGGCATAGTTTCGGTGACCGTTCTCGGGCGACAGGCCGTCGTATCGATCTGACGATTGCGTGCAATTCGCGTTCGTGTAGAGGGAATGGTAACGGCTGGTTTCCGACGACGAAGGCGAGGACGATGCCAGGAGTCGCTCCGTCGACGAAGCCGATGAGTACCTGTAAAGCGGTTGTTTTATGGTTTTGGTTGGACGATGTTCGGAATGTTGGAAATTTTATGATTGACGATTTGGTGTCGTAGGTTGGGTAGACATGAATGTTGTCACTAGTTGTGAACGGAATTGGATAAAAATTGACTCAAGAAGTGATATTTTCATGGAGATGACAGATGATTGGTAGTTTTTTTAGATATAAGAATTGTTTAGCTTTTAAAGTTGGAAAATGCCATGTTTCCGGGTTGACAAAAAATTGATGTTTTTTCAAGGCAACTTATGTAACGTGTATGAACATAGCACAACCAATTTATCGAAAACGGAAAAAATTTTTACGATAATAGCCGTGAGTTTGCCGTAACAAAAAAATTTGCAGCAATATTATTTTTTTCAATCTATGGCATTTCTATGTATATCGGTTCCAAATCGAAGTTACACATGACGACATCCGAAAATATGGTTGTCATATCCATGGCTCTCTGTGGGATGTCTGTGTAATATGAACGGGTATTTCTAGCATTTCTATGTCAAACTGTGTCTGATCTACCGAATGTCTATGGATGTCTATTGCACTTCTACGTATATCGGTTCCGAATCTAAATGTCGGTTCCAATTAGAAACTTTACCATTTTTGAACTTTAAAATTATCCGAAATTTAAAAAAATTTTCTAAATAATTCTCGAAAAATTCCAAATTTTATGGATTTTGAAATGTCTAGCATCATCGAAACATTCGAAAATTCCGGAAGTAATTTTTCTCAAATTTATAAACTCCAAAAAAGTCTAAAGCTTGGAAAATTCCATTACTTCACATTTTCGAAGCTTCGAGATGCTTGAAAACTTACAATTTTCTTTGAGTTCGTGAGAACTTAAAATTACGAAAATATCTGGAATTCTTCACTTCAAATCTTGAAAAGTCCAATTAATCGAAAGTCTTCGAAATTTACAACAATTTAAAAATTCCAAAACTCCAAAAACTTCTGAATCGTTCAAACCGTCAGAACTTCATAATTCTCCGAAATTTAAAAATTCCAGAACCTTCAAAATTTGCAAAGCTTAAAAAGTTGACCAACTCAGAAACTTTACAAAATCGAAACTCCGAAACATCAGAAATTTCGAAATGTTTAACTCCCTCTCGCGTGAATCACTCAAAGATGATACACATTCAACAAAAATTCAAACACTTTCCAGTGTCAAAACAAAATTCCCTGAAAATTCCGTTTTTTTAAGGGCATTTTATTTTCCCTAACTATTTCAGTTTTTTCAGTTGCGCAACAACCCCGAGACACATCATCCTAACCCCCATCACATCCCTTTTTTCGAGTATTAATGCCGAGTTCGTCTCACACACCAACGTTTTCCACACCAAAGAAAAAAGCCGCTTTTTATCTCAAACTATTGATCAAAGTGCTATGCATTAATCTTTATCGAGTTTACGTGCAGCGAGAATATAATCACTCAGCAATTTATTACTCGGGAAGTCTATCTCAGCGTCAGATCGAAAACAACTGTTTTGGCGTCATGAAAAAAAATTTTTCGGCTGTATCGAATACACGGAAAAAAAGTTGCCTCGGCATTATGTTCGTGCAACGTCAATCAATTAAACATGACAACACGGGTAATTATGAATTAACCTACATTCTTAGCGATATCAATTTCCAACGGTAAAGCGACGGTTGGTAAACTAATATAAGCTCGCGAGATCTTTTCACGTCTGATAGCGGGTTTCGCGTGCAACTGTATTATAGTATAAAGCACTGTTCTCGGGCATTCATTATTATTTTGTTCCTTTTGATATTTCCTGGGAGTAATAATGAATAAAACAAGGAAATTTCAATTCGAATTACAACTCATAATCTGGAACTTGAAGTTGTTTTTTTGCATGACGATGAAATGAATTTGATAATAATTATTTATGCGGTTGTTGATGACAGGACATGACCGTTAATACAAGTATGTAGGGAATTTTGCCAAATTATGACTGGATATGGCACAATTTTCGAAAGTTTCAAAAAGTTTCTAGAAATTTTGTAAATTGGAAAATGTTCAGAATTTATGGAAGTTTCAGCAAATTTTCATAAATTTTATTTACGTCGAAAACTCTAGGAAATTGCCAAAATTTTCAAAATTTCAAGTTCTGAAAATTCATAAATAGAATTTTGGAAATCATTGAAATTTTCAAAATTCGCGGAATTCCCAAAATTTAGGGAATTCTCAGAATCCCTAAAAATTTCAAGAATTTTTAAAATGTCTCAGAATTTGTAATTTTTGAAATATTTTAAAATTTGTAAAAATCTCCAATTTTTCAGAAATTTCCAAAATTTTCATAATTTACGAGAATTTCTGGAAATTTCTAAATTCATTCAATTCTTGAAATTAAAAAAAATTTCCAACATTTCCAAAATTTGCGAATGCTCTGTAAATTCTTCAAATTCCGAAAATTCCCAAAATTATTGACATTTACAGAAATTTCCAGAAATTTAAAAAATTCTTAAAATTTTCGAAAATTTATGACGAAAATTCTGAGATTCACCAAAATTTTCGAGAGTTTAAAAATTCCAGACATTTTTCAACTTCCGAGAATTCTCGAAATTCATAGAGTATTGAAAATTATAAAAATTTCCAAAACTTTCAGAATTCTCAACTGAGCATTTCCAAAATTTCTAGAATTTCTGCAATTCCCACAATTCCCAAAATTTCTCGAATTGCTTAAAATTTCTAATTTATCACACTTTCTCGAAATTTCTCAAAATTTCCAATTTCACAGAAACATCCGAAATTTTCTAAATTTTCTAAATTCTTGAAATAACCGAAAACTTCCAAAATTCTCAAAAATTATCAAAATCACCTACCTCAAATTTTTCAAATTTCCGAAAATGCTAAAATTTGTAAAATTTCCTCAATTTTCCATAATTTTTGTGAATTCCTTCAGATTACTGAGATACCTATCAGATTTGACAGATTTCGAAATATTTCTCCGAGGTTATTCAAAGCTTTCAATAACTTGAAGTCTCTATCATAACACACACGAAAACTTCCCTAAAATTTATTTCAACTTTACTCAACTCCGAAAGTTTTCAACTTTCGATCTAGACTACGTCAAACTTCCAAAAATGGCATACTTCCACGTCAAATTCCACAACACTTCATGACTTTTTACCAACACATTCAGACACGATTTTTGCACCACTCCAAATAATTCAAATCTTCCCCCAAAAAACTCGAAGTCACAAGTTTAAACGACTTTCACCAACAGGGTAAGCCTCCCGCAAGCCAAAGCCTTTAATTAACAAATCCTCACCTTCCGCTAGTATCCGCGCCAACCGCCCGGTTATCACCAGCATGTCCTCCAGAAGTAAACCGCTCATTAGCAAGAAACCTCTCGACGGTTCTTGGCTGGCCGGTGAACCTCTGAAACTCCAGCTCGTTGAACCTTTCGGCCACGTATCGTTGCGTCGAGCCCGCCGCCTCCTGGATCCCGGAAAATCTCGCGGCGAACTCGGTGACCGTCGGCGTCGAACTCGGCCGATCCAAGAACTTTCCCCCTTCCGTATTAGAAAACCTCCTGTTTTGCTCCACTGCGGGTGAAGCCAAAATCCTCTCACTCGAAGAATACCTCCCTTTCTCTGGATTGGGTGAGCTGGATAAAAACCTTTCCGTACTCGTTGCGACTGAGGTGAACCTGTACCTGGAGATGACAAATAATGTCTCTCCAGTATTTTATGATTTCTTAATAAAAAAAACCTTAATCGCCCCCCTTGCCGTGTCATCAACTTTTACCTTGTTTTCCTTAGAAACCCCGTGAAATACCATAAATTACCATTGTATCCCATATATTCCCTCGATATCTCATGAATTACCATTTGATCTCATCAGTTCTCTTTGAGTATCATAAAGTTGATTTGTGCTTCTGCAGAACCCTTAAAACTTCATAAATTCTTCTTGTATCCCATTAATTATCATTGTATCTCATACATTCCCTTCCACTCCCATAAAGTCCCCTTATATCCAAATGATTATCTTTGAATCCCGTGAGTTTTCTTAAAATGGTTGGGGGATTCAGAATTCTGAACTTTTTGAAAAGTTATGGAATTCTGAAGAAATCGACATTTTCAAAAATACCGCATAATTCAACGAATATTCAAAGAAAATATAACATTGGTTATGCAAATTAGTGAAAATTCAACAGAATTTTGCGTGGTTTGAGAGAAATCTCGAAATTAATCGAAAGAATAAACATTTTCTCACATTTACGAAAGCACAACAATTTTTTGACATTGCATCCATCATTATTAAATATCAAAATTATTTTCGAGATTTTGAATTCTTAGAATGCATTTATTCTCGAAACCTGAATTTTTCAGTTTTCTCAGAATGATTTTTGAACCAAATCTTAAATTTTCAGAATTTCAGAATTCTTGATTCCATTTTAGAATTTTTGAATGTTCAAAAATACATTTTAAGATAAGAAAATTTTTCAAAGAGTATTTTCTTATAGTCTCAGTCATTTTTGAGAACTTAAAATTCTATAATTTTCAATTTCCGAAATTTTCAGAAATAATGTTTTTTCAACTATAATATGAAATTTATTGACTTGCTTAAAAATTGGAATTTCCAAAAAATTTTTTAAATTGAAATTTCAAAATTCTTCCACATTTCCGAATTCTCAAAACTTTAAAACTTTCGAAATTCATTTGCAAAAATTTTCAGAACCTTGAAAATTCCCGAAATTTCCTAAAATATCGTAATTTCAAACTTTCAAGACTTCTAAAATTTCCATAACTTCGAAATACCGCGATAGATAAGAGCAAACATTTTTTTTCCCGCGCCGAAAATTATGACAGAGAAATCAGTAAGTTACTTGGGGATTAAATTCCCGTATTTGATAAAAAATTTTCTAAAATTTATGTGTTTTCGAGAGTTGTTCCAAATTCGAATACTATCAATTTTTGCAAGAGAGAGAAGAAAATTTTCTCGAAGAAATGAAGCATTTTAGAATGAAGCAGGATTTTTAGATTTTTTTCAAATGTTTAGACTCAGATGTTTTTTTCAGTGATTCGAAGTTTATGAATTTACAAACTTTGAAATTTCCGGTGCATTTTATATTAATAACATTGAATATAATTTAATAATAAATTTTTTTCAAATGTTCTTTGATTTAAATTTGATATTAATCTAATAAATTGAATTTTGGACATTTTCGGTAGTTTCGAGAATTTTGGAAATTTTTGTAGAATTGGAAATTTTTGGGGATCCTAAGAATTTCGGATATTCAAGAATTTCGGAAATTTCGAAAATTAAAAGAAATTCAGAAATTTTGAGAATTTCGGAAATTGCCAAAATTTTACGAATTCGGTATATTCCGGAAATCATCAAAAATTTCAAAATTTTATGCATTTTGAAAATTATACACAATCGATGGAATGGATTGTCAATGGGTTTTTTCATGATAAATTTCATGAATTTTCGATTTCCCATTCAATTTTTTCCAATGAAATGTTTTCTGCGAGAAAAAAATCCACCGAGCCGGGAATCGACCCCAGGACCTCCCAATTTCATGTCGGGTGCTCTAACCAACTGAGCTACTTCGGATTGATGATTCACTCTGATTTTGAAAATTATTCTTCATTCCTTTCAAATTCCTATAAATCCTTCAAAATCTCATCAATTACCATTAAATATCATCAATTCCCTTTATATCTAATGAATTACCATTAAATCCTATAAAGTCTCTTCGTGTCCCTAAAAATCCCTCAAAATTCCATAAATAACTATTTTATCTCATACATTTCCTCTAAGTTTAATGACGTCCTCTTATGTCCCATTAAATCCCTTAAACTCTAATAGAGTCCCCTTATATCTCATGATCATTGAATTCGTTAGATTTTCATCTTCCCTTATTTTCCATACATTTAATATCCTACAAATTCCCTCAAAATCACATTAGGTCCCATAATATCCCATGAATTACCAGTTATTCCCATCAATTCCCTGTATACCCCATTAATCACCATTAATAATCTCCATAATCTCCATCCATTTTTTCACTTTCCCCATCAAGTCCTATATATATAGATTCTACATTCAAATTATCAGGAAAAATGCCAATCGAAACTTGTTCATCTTTTCATTCGATTAAAAATATAAATTATAAACATTGAAACCCCCTTTATGGGGGTAGGTTTCTCAATTCTCGTACCTTTCTCGTCCCGGTGACTCTCCGTGGAACCCGGGTGCGAACCTCTCGGGAACCGGTGCGTGAACCGGGGAAGTTGACAGCAGTCTCTCGGTGGACGACGAAGAGTATCGTGGCTGTTGTTCCTTGGGTTCCTGAGCCAGCAGTCGCTCGACCGAGGAGAATCGCAGCTCCTTGCCGGCGGGGGGAATCGGAGATGTCGGCGCGGTCCCGAATCGGTCTCTTGGAGGCAGAGCGCGATCAGCAGCAGGATGCTCAGCGAGGCTCTGAGACGATGCGTACTTTTCGCTGGGGTTCGGGGAGAGTGGGGGCGGGGGCACGAAACGGTCGTTCGTCGGGGCGGGCGACGGCGGGGACGGGAAGCTCTCCCCGAAGATGCCACTGGTGCTCGGCACCAGGACACGGTTACCCGGGAACTCGGTATTCGGGGCTTTGGACTCGTCGTACCGGGGGTACCTCTCGAGGGTGGCCTGGGGACAGAGGACGCGGTGCAGAATCGTCGACGGGGCCGCGTTCTGAGGGGGGAACCGGTCGCCGGGGACCTGGACCCCCCGGGACTCCGCCACTTTGTCCTCGGGGGGTTTCTTGTCGGTTCTGTCGAGGTGCTCGCAACACTGGGGTCGGGGCTCTTGCTTTCGCTCATGGTTGGCGCAGGAGGAGTGTTGACGGTGGCAACAGTCCACGGGGTTCGCGGCGTTGATTTGGGACGACGAAGAGGTCGTGGAGCTTGCGGGGCTGCTTGTGACTGGGACTGCCAGGGACTGGCCGTACTGGGTGCTCGGGAGTTGGTGCAACAGGAGACGTTCTCTTCGGCCATAGTCGTCGTCCGTCGGCATCCTGGTGGCCCGGGGCCCGCTGTCAGGACATCTGGAAATTACAAACATGGAAATGGAATGTTAGTTGCTATGGTGGAAGAATTTGACAGGCTGTTTATGTGAGGGGATGGGGGATATGGGGGTTAAATTATGAAGATTAGAATTATAGCCATCTTTAGAATTCTTAAAAACTTAGAAATTCTAGAATCCTGAAAACTTCTACAATTTTCGGAACTCTCTAAACTTGAGAACTTTATAATTCTCCAGAACTTAAGAATTCAGAAAACTTGAAAAGTTTCGAAAGTTAGGAACTTTAAAATCCTGAAATTAAAAAAATTTCGATAGTTATAGGCTTCAAAACTTGCAAATTTCCAGAACTTTTGAAATGTCAAAATTCAATAATTTTCCATCCTTGCAATTCTTACAAACTTCAGAGTTTGCAAGAATTCTCAAGAATGTCAAAATACTAACATTTTCGAAACTTCTTGAATTTCTTATTTCACAAATTCAGACTTTGAAAATTCCAGAAATTCTAAAATTTCCGCTTCCACGACGTCAGAATTTCGAAATTCTGAAATGAAATTCTGAAATCTCCGTAGTTTCAAAAGTTCAAAAATTTTAAATTTCACGAATTCAAAACTTCGTTATCCTGAAAGGTCGAAAATATTGGAAATTCTAAGCTTCGAAACTTCAAAATATTTAAACATTTCAAAACTTGCTAAATTTTTAGAACTGTAAAAATCTAAAAATTGAATAATTTCGAATCTCAAAAATTCCAAAATTCCAAATTTCTTGCACATTTACAAAAACGTAGGCATTCAAACATTTCAAAAACTTTAAAAATTTTCGAAACTTCCGTAACTTCAGAACTTAATCATTCTTTCAGATTCCATAATTCCAAAGCTTCATAAGTTTCAAAACACCATAACTTCGAAACTTCAGAATCACAAAATTTACAGAATCTTAAAACTTCTAGATTCCAAAACTTCCAGACCCTCAGAAATGTCGAAATTCAGTAATGACCAATGCTGTCTCAATTTATTATTAAGTATTAAAAAAACAATGTAGGGTGGGCATCCATCATACATCATAACCAGAGACGAATGTAAAGTCAAAGAAAAATAAACGTTTTTTAACATCCTTCATATTTCCCAATGCTGTCAAATTTTTGCAACAAAACAGTCAATACTTGAAGAGCTTCCTACTCAAAAAATTAACCAAAAGACAAAATAGATTACAAGTGAATCGAGGACAACCTAAAATCAGTTTCCATCAATTAGACTCCAACGTTATCCACTAAAATTCGCGTCAAGCCAAAATGGATCCGAGGGAAAAACCAATTTGGCGACGCTGGATTTCATCGGCCCATTTTCCCGTGCGCTCGACGAATATTGTTTCGTCTCGAGCCTTTATTCTACTCGACGTAACAATGTCCCGTAATTACTCCTCGTTACGCCATCGGGATTCCTCGATTCGGGAACGATAAGCCCCGGGGAAAAATTGCGTTATGGAAATTTCATTAAAAAGGGGAAAAAGCAGCGAGAGCGCCACTTGACCGCTGGTTCTGCACTTGATACGAGTGGCCCGACGTGATCGTGCAATAACGATAAAATATACAGTAACGCCGTCTGGCCGTGTTATACGCGACGTTAAAACACGTCCCGGCATAATCGACTGCAAATTAATTGGCGCTCTGCGTACGAGGGGAGGATGACGAGCGTATGACCGAGGGCGGCGAGTGTACGGGGCGCACTCGCACTTCCTGACCCGTAACGACTACATCTGTTCGTTGGCGCGGAGTTGCGAAATATTGTCGTCATGATTTTCGCGGAGCGGTCATTAGTGACTCGTGCAGCTCATTAATTCTGTAACGAGGCTGTCATCTGCTTGTTTAGTATTTTTCATATTAGGGGTTGATAGGGTTTTTTGAATGAGGAATTTTATAACTTTTTCAGGATTATCAGGACATCAGTGTCATTTTTCTGGGTCAACTTTTTAACAGTATTTCAGTTATTTATTTCGGACAGAATTTCTGTGTATGGTGTTCATGAAGAATAAATTCGAAAAGTTTAGAATTCCAAAGTTTTGAAACATTCAAAATTTGCAAAATTTTAAAACATCATAATTCCGGAAATTTAAAAAATTCTGGGCTTTTAGCTTTTGCTATTCTTCAGAGCTTCAGAACATTCAGAATGTATAACCTTCGAAAATCATGCAATTTACCAATTTTTGGGCTATGAAATTGTTCGAAACATCAAAATCTTCTCAAAGTCTTAGATATTGTGTGATTCCAAAATTTCGAATATTCAACATTTATGCCAGTTCTTCAAAATGTCACCGTCTCGAATTCCCGGAAATTTTGAAATTTTAAGTTTTAAAACTGCAAAACATTAGAAATTCCAGAACTTGACAACTTCCAAACTTTTTTTTCTTTTCAAAACTGCGAAATTCTCAGAAGTTCTCCAAACCTTAGAATTATGAAATTTATAGCAATCACAAAATTGTAGAACTTCGCGATTCTACGATACTTTAAAATTCTAAAAATAAAATTTATAGAGCTTTAACATTTCCAAAACTTCAGATATTCCAAATCTTTATAACTCCCAAATTTGATTTTGAAATGTATTCAACTTCTTCGAAATTTTGAAATCCAAAAATTACTGAAATTTCTAAACTTCTAGGCCTCAAAAGTTTGAAATTCTTTACACTTGAAAAACTTCCAAAATTCCGAAAATTTAAAAATTTTTCAAGAATATCGTATTTTCAAAATCCCTATTTGAAAATCAAAAGTTCGAAAACTTT
>JAPYZK010001450.1:0-53264 GCA_030522785.1 Platygaster equestris | reverse complement strand
CCAATTCCATAAACTCACATTATCAAAACTTCAATATTCTTCACAGCTGCAAAATTTTCGCGATTTCGAAAAATTAAAAGTTCTTCAAAAATCTCGAAAATTCCTTTTCAGGCTTCGAAATTACCGAAACTTCCAATACTTTTTGGATTTCATGATTCTGAAAAACTTAAACATTTCAGAACTTCATAATTCTCTACAATTTTGAAATTCCAGAACTTTCAAATTTTCTGAGTTTCAAACGTTCTAAAACTTCATAATTACATAAATTCACACTTTAAAAACTTCAAGCTTGTTCACAGCTACAAAACTTTTGAAATTTCGGAAAAAAAGGAATTCTCCAAAAATCTCAACAATTCAAAAATTATCAATTTCTGAAAACTTTGAAATTTCCAGAATTTACAAAACTTTGAAATTCCATAATTCTCTAAAACTTCGAAATTCCAGAACTCTCAAAATTTCCGAGCTGCAAAAGTTATAAAAGTTCAAAATTCTATGAATTCACATTTTTCGCATTTACGAATACATCTAAATTCGTCAAAACGTTCCAATTGCCCGTTTAAAAAATTTAAAAACTTGCAAGCTTCTATACCGACGCGTAAATTACTGAATGATTACACTTTCTCTGCCTTTTTCTCCTCCAGTACTGTTTCATTGAACCCTATTCTCAACCTGTGGACAGAACGAGAGGCTGACAAAGATAGAGAGTGGACAGTATGAGAGGTTTCACTGTACTAAGCTGCTTAGTGCACACGAAATTACGACCGTACAATAACGCGTAAAAGTGAAACTCCACCTATTTTGAGACAACTTTTCTCCCTCGACAAATCTCAAAAAACAAGTAAACCTTATGATTGTTTTATCTAGAGAGTTGCGTAATATTTTATTGCGTTGGAAAAAAGAAGAAACAAGAGAGACTCGCGTTCCACCAGCGTTGATGACTCGCAACCCAGAAATATTGTCTCTATATTTTCCAGAAACGCTGAGGATAAACGTTCTTATTGTTCAACCCACTTTCCTCCAGTGCAGCTCATGGCGCTCGAGGGGAAGTAGAGAACACTCATTAATGGTTTAACTGGGTCGAAGAAAGAAATAAGACGAAATTAGGTTCCTTCCACGACTGTCCCTCGCAACTTTTTGCATGCGCGAGCGTAATGATTCTTTAGTGTCGAGAGTTTTGACATTATTCGAACGAATTCTGCCAGTTTATTATTCCTGGATCGTTCACATTCGCTGAGGAGGTCCGGCTTTTGAATACTACTCCTCCAGAACACCATCAAAGTCGGCAGAAGTTCAGTCAATACGGAGCGAGGAAGTTCTAACCCCATCATTATAACTTATTTTTGACTTCTCCGGGACGTAATAGACTTGCCTCGGAGTTTTCGGAAAGCAAATGCGTACGCAAAAACCAGTCGACAATCCCGCGGAGAAGTCTAATCACTTTTCTTGATGCTGGAACTTACGGGAGTTGCCTTTCCCGTATTCGTAACAGAAACTTATAATTACTCGCTGGATGGTAATTATGCGTACACAGATAGTATATCTTTGAAAATTGTAGAAATGTAATTTATGTTCCTAAAGTTGCGAATTCATAGGTATAATACAATTTCGTAAATTCTAATTTTGATAGATTGAAATTCATAAACTAAAGCTCAAACTAAAGTTCATATTGAAAACTTAAGTTTTCAATATGAACTTCAACCTTGAAGTTTTTGAAGTTCATTTCTCTATGAACTTGCGGAATCAAATTTCAAACTTTAAATTTCCAAAATGGAGTTCGAACTTGAATTTTTCGACTTGAAGTTCAAACTTGGAGTTATCGATATGAACTCCAATCGCGAAGCTTCGGAAGTTAATTTCTAGCTCAAAGTTGCAGAATCAAACTTCAAACATGAAGTTAACGAATCAAAATAAAAACCTGAAGTTTCAGAATTGAAGTTCGAACTCGAATTTTCCGACTTGAAGTTCAAACTTGGAGTTATCGATATGGACTTCAATCGTGAAGTTTCGGAAGTCAATTTCTAGCTCAAAGTTGCGGTATCAAACTTTGAACATAAAATTTCTTAATTGAAATACAAACTTTAAGTTTTCAAAACGAAGTACCAAAACTTCAAAATGTCAAAACTTCGAAATTCAAAGAGTTTAAACAGTCAAAACTTTGAAATTTCAAAACTTTGAAGTTCGAAAACTTTAAACAGTCAAAACTTTAAAGTTTCAAAACTTCGAAATGTCAAAATTTCGAAGTGTCAAAACTTAAAAATTCCAAAACTTCGAATTGTCAAAACTTAAAGTTTTCGATATAAATTTCAACCTCCAAGTTTCCGAAATTGAATTCAATTGCGAAATTAAACTCTAACCTCGAAGTTTAGAGGTTTCGAATCGAGCTAGACTAGATAATCTACAAAAGTTTAATGATTTCCGAACCAGTTTTTTACTCGTCAAAATACCAGACTACCGCTGATTCTAAAAAATTTAAGATAATTAATTATCAACTTGTCCCCAAAACACGTGAAACCAAGAATCATACGACCTAGCATGCATAATCCATGACAAACAGATCAGATAGCCCATTTGCCAAGGAAAATGAGGTGCTATCGTCGACATTCTTCAAGCGCAAATGTAGGAGAGACATGAATGTTCAGAAATTGCGTAAGCATTTAATGCTTAGTCGTTGAATGTGTAAGTGTGCAGTTCTTCGCGTCAGACATGTGTAAGCTCGGTGTACGCACGCCGAACAATACTCGGGCACAGATAACACAGAAACGTAAATGTCCTCCAGTATTCACGGGAGATTAAAGGTGTACGTGGAAACATGGGTCATGGAGTTACATCTCTGCGCTCACAAATTCAGGATCCTCTACATATCCGAATTTGTCCAACGTTTTTCATATGGAACCTCGCCTACTTTGTTTGAACTCTTGTTTTCGGTTGATGATCAATAACTAATAAAGTAACTAACAAATTTTAGTTCCCACGAGCTTTTATATCTTCCGCAATGTCAATCCAGAAGTTTAATAGCCAAACAGGGCGACGAGACAGTTCTGTCTGACCAAACACTGATTTCACTACTTGAATGTTACGCCGCAACTGGAACTTTCACACGCGCATCTCTCCTGATTTTTGCACTGTCTACTTTTTCATCGTAACTTGGAAAAAAGCGGTAGACACTTCAATTTCTATCGAAAACCTGCTTTCAGTGATTACTGCAAATTCTGCGAATTTCAGAGCTTATCGCAACTACAATTTGTGTACATTCAGACACGCGTAGTTTACGCATGCCTCGAATGATCCACTCAAGGAGCTTATCCGAATGCATGTTTCTTGCACTTTGATTTTCGGTGCTCATCCTAATCGAACAAGCATGTGCGCTGACAAATGGATGTAACCGGCAAGTGACATGTGGGACGGAATACCACGTTTGCACGTGACACGCGAAACGTGCGCGATCCCATGTCGGAAGTGCCTTTAATGGTGTATTTGACAAATTAAATGACGCAACGTAGTTACGAATTTACATTACACCGTTCGCGTGCATAATTCCCAACAACACGCAATCTTCTCGAAGCTGCAACTAATTTAAATACTTGGTCTTTTCAAGTACGAATTAAGAAGATTGAATAGGCTCGAGTTGAAAGGAAATTTTTCATCGAGCTCGTGGATTGCTTGGAATTTTTTGTTTCGTTGTCAGTTTGTATTGAAACTTCCTAATTGGTATTTATCGTCACAACGAGTAGGTTCAGCCGTACAAAAACTCGGCGCTCTGTCTCCCAAGTGTCTCGGAGTTGAAAACTCGAAAACATCGTGTTAAATGCAACGAGGACACTGGCCCTTGAAAAGCAGTTTCGGGTTTTACGTTGTAGAAAACCGGTTAATTGCAAAAAGCGCCTCCGGCGACGCAGACGGTTCTTCACGTTCCCGACAGTTTTTACGGGAATTGTCTGACCACGGAAACTCGAACGGTGAATAAAAGGTGTACCCGGGGAAAATGCTTTAGAAAATGAGGTAACCTTATCAATTCTTGTGGGACATGATAAACATACTGGATATGATGTCAGTATCACTGTGACTGAATTTAGTTTCAAAAGTATGATTTTTTGAATTTAATGAGTTTTTCGATATCAACCAATTTCTGACGATCACAAGTTTTCATTCTCGCAAAAAAAACTGCGATCGTGAAAAATTAGTCAAGGTATCAAAAAAATAATAATTAAATAAAATCATCGCTATTAAATGAACTAAAATTTACATTATTGATTCAAAATTATGACCGTGAATTTGATTCACCATGGAACTTGAAACTTGAAACTCGTAACTTTCAAATTTAAACTTGAAAGAAAATTCAAACTTGAATTCTCACCTTTAATTAGAAACTTCGAACTAGAACTTTGAAATGGCAACTTGAAAGAAAAAACTCCAGTTGAGAACTTCCGAAACTTCATAAAAAAGCCTTTTGTTAGCCATAAAATTGTACTATTTTTTCGATAGCGTCAGCTGGTCACCCTAAATTTACTCCCTTTTTGAGATGTATGGTTTGAAGAGTTTCAGAATTCACACGTTTACTCGTCCCATCCAACATAAGAAAAAGTCTCATCATAAAGTAGTCCTATGCAGGATCAGAAAGCCCTTACCTCTTACATCCGAGCCCAGCGCGCATCGCCGCCCTCGAGTCCCGGTGCTCAAAATTACGCGAACGCACACGTAAAACTTTTTGTTCTACGCTCCACAAAATTAGCGGGGAACGGGAGTCACGAAACGAGGCGAGAGAAAATTAATATGCACTCGTGACACAGAGGGAACGTCGACTTGGCTTTCTCTTTCCCGCTGTTACTTCGGTGCCATTAAAAAGTTGGTAACAAGATCTCGGTTTCATTTCTCCCGCGACGGGAAACGACATCCCGAGACCTACAAGAATTCCCAGCTCTTCGTTAGTCGCGCCATTGAAAAGCTCATTTCCCGGCTCAAAGGAACGCGCAAAATGTTTATGGAAATTTTTTAGCAACCGGGGGAGAGATTTCGCGCCGTCGAGAGTCACGCGCGTTCAATTAGATTTCGGGTGTTACGGGAGGAGAAGGCAAAGTATGTAGGGCGCAGCCATTTCGCGCGGAACTTGGGAAATGGACTGGTTTATTGCCAAACGGGCGTTATCCGAATTGCTCGGTCAACCTCTCGTCTAACATGGCCATCCCTGTGAGACCAACTTGTCACTTTGCCGTATTATGTCCGACCGTAATACGCGACGGATGGGTTTCCGGTAGCCTTTTAGTGGATGAGACGGGGAGTGGAGGATTGCGATTACGCGTAAACTTGGGATTAAATGATGTATTCCTGTTCTTGACTCGAATTGGAACTCGCTAGTGGGGAAATGCTGAGTTGAGAGTGGAATTCAAAACCGGGTGAGTGCTATTTGCGGTAAGGTTCGTCTTCTTGCAAGTACTGATGGAGTCTCGATATGGGAAATATAAGTTTTACAATTTACTTCGAAGGGGTCATTTACACATTACGTAAGACACTGGGGTTCTAGATTTTGAAATTTTGAAAATGTCGGTAATTCGAAAAATTTTGAATATTTCGAAAATTTCAGAATTTCTGACATTGTTAAAAATTTTGAGAGTTCTGAAAATCATTGAAATTTTGAAATAAGGGAAATTTTGTTTGATTTTTGAAAATTCCAAGAGTTTTGGGAATTTGCAAGATTTTAAAAACTTTACGAACTTTAATAATTTGGAAATTTGTGAAGATTTCAAGAATTTTTGGAGTTTTTGGAAAAATTAGAAATGTGCGGAATTTTAAAACTGTGAAAATTTTGTTTTTTTGTGAATTTTGTAATTTTGTAAATGTTGAAGATCGAATAATTTTAAGAACTGTGAAAATTTAGTAAATTCTGTAAAATTTTGGAGTTCTCCATTTTTAAAAAATGTGAGGAATTTCGTGAGACTGTAAGATTTCTGAAAATTTCGAAGTTTTTGTAACTTGCGAGCATTTTGGTAACTTTTTGTGTTCCTAAAATTTCGAATGTTTCAACATTTCATAAAATATTGAGAATTCTGAAAATCTCTAAAATGTTGAATATTACAAATATTTTGTAAAATTCAGAAATTCTGAGGAGTTAGAAAATTCCAAGGATTTTATGAATATAAAAAATTTCAAAAGTTATGAAATTGTTGAAAATTTTAAGAATGCCGAGAATTCCAAACATTTTAAAATACCGGACATTCCGGAAATTTTGGAAATTTGCGAATATTAATAATTAAATTACAGAACATTTTAGAAATGTCAAGAATTTTGAAAATTAAAGGAATTTCTTGAAATTGTGGAAATTTCTTATCTTTCCAAAATGTAAGAAATTTCGGAAAATTTCTTACAATTCCAAAGATGTAACTTTCGAACATTTTGATAATTTTTTCATATTACAACAATTTCAAAAGGGCAATAAAATTGAAAATGCACTGGATTATTCCAGAATTCTAATTCCTCAAGTTCAAAAACTAGTCTATTAATATTTTCGATTTCATAAATGAAGAAATACGAAAAAAAAACCTTTCCAACCTAGAACTTCAAATTTCTGATGGTCCAGAAAGGTAAAAAATCGTGTTACTTAGCATATGAACAGCGCCAAAGTAAAATCTAAAATCATCACTTCCATAAGTCTCTAGCAATTCCTATAAAAAATTGCAGACTTGATGCTCAATTTAATTCTCTTATAAAAAGTCACTCCCCTCAAATTCTGGTAATTCTAATAGGATCCAGCGGCGAATAATTCACGGGCTGGAAAATGCAGATGTTCACGCGGACGAAAACAAAGATTCCAGGCGCTACAGTAGCGGTATTTACAGCGCTTGTTACGTAGATTATATTCATAAGGCAGCCGAACAACGCTGCGGAGCGGGAGGAAACTCCGTAACACCTTCGCGGCTCTCAAGCACGTTTGTTAATTAAGCTAATTAATTAAGAAGCCTTGGTGTG
Organism: Platygaster equestris; assembly: GCA_030522785.1. Taxonomy (NCBI): domain Eukaryota; kingdom Metazoa; phylum Arthropoda; class Insecta; order Hymenoptera; family Platygastridae; genus Platygaster; species Platygaster equestris. Next base: position 46,304 of record JAPYZK010001450.1, on the reverse strand, counting down.
TCCAAGCGGGTATTTCCTTCAGGACTTATAACGCCCCCAGGGATTATAGTGGGTCGACCTTCGCCAAGCTAAACCGTCTGCGGGCATGATTTTCTTACATTCAGCCGCTTAAAAAACGTCATTGATAAAAATGAGACCTTACTAAAATATTAAGAATCTTCAAATCCTCCATTCTAGAGGTTTTCCATGAAATTCCAGACCTATAGGCCTAATTGTGGCGGAGCAAATTTTCTGATAAATTATCTCATTGGGGCACGTTAGCTTTTATAGCTCTTCATTTTGCATATCCATTTGGCAGGGCCAGCTAAACGAAACTACCTATACACAGGCTTGATTTCCTATATACGCAAAAAAATGCACTAGCTATTGTTCGTTGGGAAGAGGCAAAAAACAAATATAGACGTCGTACAGATCTTTGTTAACCAAGCAGGGCTATTGTCTGGTAAACGTTTGTTCGCGATGTTCTTTAGGGGTTCGTGAGAGTCATTAATCTGTGTGACTGTTTTTGAAAAACTGCCGAAGAACAAAACTACGTCGTTTGTTATGATATGCAAAAGCACGATGCTTTGTCCATTACGTGGTGTTCGGCGAAAAACTGTGAAAGTTGAGTTTTATGGAAAATCCACCACATTCCATAAATTTAGAAGACGAATTGATAATTTATATAAATTCGTGTATTCTCCTATTTTTCCTTTTAACTTTCGAAAAATTGTTCCCTTTTGATACTTTGTAGCCCTGATGAAATGACAAAAATATTTTTATATTTTTGTTACGTGAAGTACCTGTATAAGGTTTACAAAAATATGCAATTACTTGACGTTCGTTCCAGAATATGGGCTCAGAAACGAAGCAACTAATTTGGGCACTAAGTTAATCCATGTAGTTTCCGCACAATGTTGCAATTTTCATCTTTTATAAGAACGCCACTGCACTTGCGCTCATTCGCTATGCCCGAGGCAACTTTCCCGAACAGTTGCTATGCGAGATTAACGAAAGAGAAAAAAAATATATATAAAAACCGTAAATAGGATATGCCCTTGCATGAAATCTCACTATTGTGCAACTTTTTTGCCTCGACAATGCTACAACCTTACGACACATTTTTCCCAACTGGAAATATAATTCTTCTCTTACTTAGAGTTTACGTAACGTCAATTTTTATATCCGAAAATGACTTTCGTTGTGTCCGAAGTACGCTTGAAAAAAAGTTGCAAAGTTGTGAGAAACTGTTTATTGATCTAATTAAGAAGTTGCAGTAGACGAAAATTTGCTCTGATTCGTGAAAAGTGGCGTTTACGAATATTGAATTCCAGAATTGTGTATTTGGTTCAAGAATCACCTTTTACAGAAAAAAAGAGGGTACACATATTCAAGTCAGTAATTAAATTCACAAAGCGATTATTCATCGGAACCTCATGCTACATTTCACCATTTTCATTTGAAGTGATTGCTCAAATTTTCTTATAAGAAAGAGCAGAGGAAAATTAAGTGCTTTTAACCTAGTTTTCACAAGCTTGAGAACTCGATTGCTTGGAGTTCTTTTTTTCACGACGTACATTCGTGCGAATTTATAATTTTCCCTGAGTATAAAAATAATTTTAATATTTCGTAGGATGAGTAGAAGAGCTCGAATTTGCTCCAAGTAGCGGCAGTAGCCGGCAAAATGGCATTGGTTTTATTATTCTGAAACTTTCGGACCATAAACCGTTGCTTGGATTCAACTTGTTTACGAGCCACTTCCCAGTTCTTGTAAACAAAGTTTACTCGTTGAAAGGCGTGGTTCATTGACGAATATTTATTTCAGTTTGAAAATGCAACAATTGTGGATAAGTAAAAGAACTTGCGAAAATATGTATTATTCAGAAACTGGTCCACTGAATAGTGATAATAGGAATCCATAGTTCAAGAACAATTGGAAATGCAAAAATAGACTTGAACGTAAGTAAAGTTTCTCGTTATGAGCAATTTGCTCTCTTTCAACTTCCATGCACAGTTTCAAAGTGCTTATAAAGTTGTATCAAATTTTTTACGAACTGAATTGTTAATTAACAATTCAGTTTTCGTGGAAACCTATTATGTTTATAGCAATAGGTCGCTCTTTAAAAAAATAGAATTTAATAATCATTTTCAGTTAGAACTTTTGTTGTTGTAAAAACATTCATTTTTTCACTAGTGTAAAAAGATTGTACAAAATTTCCTACCAGTAAAGAAAAAACTGTCAGTTTTTCACTCGTTAAAAAATATAGCATTTTTTGTACAGAAAATATTGGGAAATATACGGTAAGTTTTCATGAATTTTTCTTTTTTTTCTCAAAAAGAGTTCTGAGAAGTTTAGGAATTTTGAGGATCATGAAAAAATGTTGAGAACTATGTAGATTTTAACAATCCGAACAATCTCGAGAATCTTGCAAATTTTGCAAATTTCAAAACATTCAAAGATTTTGAGATGTTTAGTAAGTAATGTTGTGAATTTCCAAACTATTGAGAGTTTTGAAGATTTGGCGAATTCTGCTCATTTTGAAACTTTTCGACTATTTTGTTTATTTCGGAGATTTTAAGAATTCCGAAAATTTCAAGAATCTTCAGGACAGTAAAAATGTCAAAAAATTTTATAATTTGGAGATTTCAAAAATTTGTGAAAATATCCAAACTCTTAAGAATTTTGACGATTTTGAAGACCTTGAGAATTTTAGAAATTTCTAATATTCACAGAATTCGGTAAAATGTTACAATTTTGGGAAATTGAAAAATTTGTAAATTTTTACCTGTTTCCGAATTTAGAAATATAGAAAATCCGAAAATTTCCGCGCTTTTCAAAACATCCGACATTTTCGCAATTTTTCATTTTTATTTTTTTATTTCCAAAGCTTTGAAAAATTTGTTACAAATTGACAACCGTTTTTTATAAACCTTCAGCACACAAAAAATTGGAAAGAGTCAGGGCTGCAGCCAGCCATACCCGCGCCCCCCCACAACAGGCGAGACGCCGGGCCGCCCCCCCCCCCCCCCCCCCCCCCCCCCCCCCCCCCCCACCTCCCTCCTCCGAAATTAAAAATAATAAAGACAAAATATATTCGAAACTCCACTTAGTTCAGTACTTCTCAATTCCAAAAAACTCTTCACAAGTTGTCATTTTACAAAACAGTTAAACAACTGTTCTACACCCTGCAAAATATTATCCAACATAAGAAAATCACAATTCTAAAAATATTATTTTCTCTCACTTCCAAAGTCGACGACGTCACCAATCACTGAAATATTCACGTATTCGATCTCATTTTTTCGTAAAAATGCAATCATTTGCCTCGCAAACTTTGCAACATTTCCCAAGTCACTTTGCATCGTCTTTCTATTTTCTCCCCCACGTTTTATGACCCAGCTTTGAAAGAGTTTGACGCAGCCGAGTTACGAGCTCTTTTTCCAAGAGGCGCCTCTCTCTTTACATGTTTTCCTGCAGGTGATATCGTTTCATTTTCAATCTACTTTGCGAGCCCCCTTCGTCGGTCGGCTCGCTCTCATCTCCCAGCGCTGAATGTCAAACTTTTCAAAAGCCTCGAGCCTCGGCTCGCTCGAGACTGGGGAAAATAGCCGCGCAATTATCATCTCATCTTTATTGTTTTGCCGGGTAAACAGCATCCCCGAGATATGAATCACGAGGCGGATCGAAATACTCGCGGAGAGCGCAAGCAAAAACCTTCCCTGAAATGTAAATAAGGTCGGGACGGATAGAATGAAAAAAGGGGGAAGTTGTTTCAATTTGCATCAATCTTGCTTTTGAGTTGGGACTGTAATCACGCCAAGGAAATTTGCGCGAGTTTATCACATCCACGAATCCGCAGAACAAATAAGTTTGCAAGCATTCCAGGATTTTTCATGAAAGTTTTTGTTTTGTTTCTGGGATGAGGTATTTTTTGATTTGGTGATGATGTTACTTGGGACCTTCACGGCTAGACAGGTCATGAAATATGTGGAATTTTTCGAGTCTGAAGAAAACGATTTGGGAATAGGCCAAGTTTTTCGACGTGCCAATCTTGAGGCGATAATCCTTGAACTATAATGTGTGTGTGCCAAATATACTGTGGTTATGGAGAATTAATCGGATATGAGTTTTTTTTATCTCTATGAATGGAAATTTGGGTTTTCAACACGAATTCCTCGTTTTTTTTTTATGGACTGAATTTTTATGTAGGTACCTACCAATCCGTGTACAATAATAATTTAACAAAACTTAAAAATTCTCAAATGTCAAAACTTCGAAATTCCAAAAGTTCGGAATGTCAAAATTTCGTAATGCCAAAACTATGAAATTCCAAAACTTCAAAGTACCGAACCTTTGAAATGTCAAAACTACGTAATTCTAAAACTTTAAAATTCCGAAACTTCGGAACGTAAAAACTTCATAACTCTAAAACTTCGAAATTCTGAAACTTCAAAATGTCAAAACTTCGTCTTGGCAAAACTTCGAAATTCAAAAACTTTTAAACTCCCAACATTTCTGAAACTTCCAAATATTCAAAAGTTCATACTTCTTCAAAACTCCGAAAATTCTAAAATTTCACAACTCCGAAACTTTTGAATGATTTCCAACTTGAACATTCACGCAAATTCGTCGAATCTTGAAAACCGCAAAACTTCATCAATTGGAAAACCTGCACGTTGAATGAACTCATTGCACCCAAAATCCACAAACTCCATAGACCAAAATCCCCATGAAATTCAATCCTCCTAATTCCTTGCCTAAAAATACCCCTAACTCGCCCTAGCAACAAAATTTCGACCCCTAAGGTACCCCCGTGCTGATTTGCGTCCGGTACAAGCACAAACGCCCAATCCACCCCCATAATTCGCCGCGTTGGCGCGCAATACACAAGGCCCCGAGATCGGCAATTCGATCCGCCACTCGATTTATGCGAAGCCGTAATGGCTCGGTTATGGAGAACCTATAATTTCCCCGCGTATCGCGAGGGGGAGGACGCGGGGGAATTAGCCGTACGTGGTGCCGCCTATGAATATCGCGGTCCCGCATTGTCCCTCGGCTTTGTCAGGATCTGAGCCCTCCGGAATGCGACTCCGCTTTATCTCCGCACTAATGCCGGAGCGATAATTGCGGCCCTTAATAATTATTAATGCCGCGGAAACATTGTATTGCGCGAGGCGCTTGACAGGGAGCTTTACCGTCCCCGCCGCAGCTCTGAAGTTGCACTTAGATGGGAACGATGGACGGGGAGCAAAGAGAAGAAAGTCGACCCAGTTTCTCCGGGTGAGATTCTGCGCCACTCGCCCACCTGCCACGAGAGGGAATAAACGTGCTGGGAAATTTGCTGAATCAATGACGGAATTCTTGGGCTTTTTCCGTGTTGTCGCACGTATTTTACGTGTGTTGAGAGTAGGGTTGATGTAATTTTCGTATTGACCGTGTTCAAATTATTGACCAATCGAAGATATTGACGCTGAATCGAACTTTCATTCGATGGTAAAAAGTAGATTTTTTTGGCTTCATTTGAAATTGGTGCCTCGATCATCAAGGGTGATTGATTAATTTTGAGAACCATGCCAAGACTAACATTAGAAAATTAATCGAGAATTCAAACAACTCTAAACATGAAAACTTCCTCATACCACAATGAAAATCCTTCTGATATTCCTGGAAATAATAATTTTTAACAAAATTGCACAGCCCTTACATTTTATCCGTGTTGGAAAGTAATAGAACGCAGTTCGCTCTCGCGACGCATTTGAAAAAGGGGGGCTATTATGCGGAGAAACCAGCGTTTACACTCCTCTTCACTTTTCACGTCTTTTTCAGGCTCTCTTACCTGTTTTTATACGGGAACACTCCCATTTTTATTGCCACGTTCTATCGCTCACGCGAAATATTTCACTTCAGCCGTTTCGTTGGAAATTTGTAACGAAAAGTATAACTGTGTAACTCCGCATGTATCGTTAAATCGCGAAGTATCGTACGAAGCGTAGAAAAAGTGATTTTAGAGAACGGTCAATTTTTATCCGGAACTTTTATCATTCCAATGAAATTCGAAGCACTCTTCTGGCATCTTTTGGATGATAATAATGTTTTATCGAGCACAAAACTGTCAACTTATGAAAGAAACTGAATTTTCACAACTTTTACACACGTTGAGAATATAGACTAATAGTCTGTGAAAAAAAAAATGATTGAAGAATGAAGATTTTATCTTATTCGTTTTCGAGTGTGGAATATTGATGGATTTAGAACACTTTCATTTAATTAAAATAGATTTTTCTCGAGTTCGGGACGAACATGAAAAATGTTCCGCTCGCAGCAATTTAGGGAATTGATTTTGCCCGAAACTTTCATGTCCCGTTACCTCGGACGTTTCTATACTTGATACAAACTGGAAAAAGTTCGCTGATATCACAGGTATACAGTTCGTCTAACAAAGCAAGTTCGGACGAAACTGAAATTGAAAAGATAGTTGGCCCGCTCATATGAGCGACGCTAGGAAGCTTGTGAAAAGTTTTCTCGTTACAGCAGATATGTTATGCTCTTCAAAAAAATCACTCTCTAGCCAAAACCGGAAACAAATATTTTTACTCATATAAATATCATATACATATATATTCATATAAATAAAATATTGAATCAGATGTTTTGAGTTTTCGAAAATTTCAACAAGTTGAACAAATTTTATACTCGGGAATTTTACTCTACAAAAAAGATGAATTTTTTTCCAACTTCAGAAACTTTGGAATTCCAAAATTTGAGAATTTTCAAAATTTTCATAATTCGCGAAACTTCCAAAATTTCAGAATTAAACGATTCTTCGGAACTGCAGAAATTTGTAGGTATTATTACAGTCGCAGAACATTCAAAACTGTCAAATTCCCAAAACTTGACAAGTGCATGTCAGTGGGCAAATCCAGGTTCGATATACGTGAGAATCGCGCGGTGAAAAATCGATACGAGTCTTGGGGTACAAGGGAAATTAATAGCTCAGAGGAACGGTTTTGGTTGATTGAGTAATATTTCATGGTCGAAACGGTTTTATGAGAAACAGTGCGACCCTTGTAGTGCATAAAATAGGGCGGAAGCCGCATTCTGTGGTAAATTGTAGCACATGATGCATTTGTTCTTCGTTCCACCACATCACGTTGTGATATTTACGATTTGTTCCCACGTATGGCTTGTATTCGGGAGTAGGTTGATCGTAGAACAACCCTAAATTATTGTAGAAGTTGAAATTCGAGATGTATAGAAATAAAAAAGAATCTTTCTTAGCAACAGAATTTCAAGTCGTATTCGTTAACATAATTCCATGATTCTCGAAGACTTTTAAAAAGTTCTCGATTGTCCTAAATTACATAAAATCCTACGTCCCAAAAACACAGTGTACACAAAGTAAACAAAAAACAACGTAAATTCAACAACGGAAACCGCGCGACGTTCTTTACGAGATTCGCCAATTTCAAAATCCTGTAATTACGTAACGATTGAGCAGTTTCGCGGTTTGACGGCGGAATAAATTTCACCGCCGCAGCTTGTACTCGCCTTGTAAAAAGACGATTGCCATTCCGTTTTACATACGTCTAAACGAGCCGGGAGAGGCAATTCCGTTGTCCTAACAAAGTAACGAGGTAGCAGTTACTCTCGAAATCGCAACATCTAATCTCTATTCCGGGGACCGCCCCTCGACCATGTATAAATTTAACGCGTCCGTACCAATCGATGCCGATCAATATTCCATTCCCTGCGACAGCCGATTTTACCATCCGCACTTTCGCGGAGACGTAATTACGTCATTCAGTGCCAAGACAATTCGCTTTTATACTGCCGTCGTAATGATGGAGGTACGGTCGACGTCCTTCATTATTCCGCGATCTTATTGGGGTTATAAAAGGTTGCAGGTGAATAGAAAATGATCGGGGAAAATCTGCCTATTGGGTCTAGTTTCAGATTTTTTATATGAAACTTTGAAATTGACATCTATCAAATGCGGAGAGCGCCATTTTGGAGAACAAAACTTGCACTTAGAATAGGAACATTTTTCATTATTATGTTATTATAATTATTTCATAATTACTGAAGTTTCCAAAAATGCGGAGATTTGGGGATTTTTTGAATTTTTACAAATGTTTCGATTTTCTTTAATTCTAACGATAATCTGGATTCTGATGATATTAGACATGTTTGACATTTCCATAATTCTAAGAATATTAGACACTTTTGAATTTCTTAAAAATGTTTGAAATTCTCAAGATCTTTCGAACAGTGAAAATTCTCGGAAGGTTGGAAATTCGCAGAATTGTTTGAAATCTTCAAATTTTAAAAAATTTTCGAATTATTACATTTTCAAAATTTTTAAATTACCACAAATTTTTTTTTTCTCAAAATAGGTAAAAATGTACTGAATTCTGAGAAAATTAGATATTTTCAAAATTTTTGAAATCTTCATGATTCTCAAAATTCACATAATTCTCGAAATCCCTACACTTTACAAAATTTTGAAAAATCCAAAAATCATCAATCGTTGTAGAATTTTCAACATGAAAAAAGAATTTTCACCACTTTTTTTACAAAAATGAAAAATCAGTCACAAAAAATGTTTTTGCACCAAAAAATTTCTAAGTGCAAATTATTGATAAAGCTTCTATTCAAAGAGCGATCCATTATTTAAGAAATAAAATAGTTTCTACAAAATCAACACATTGTCTAAAAGAAACATTCGATGAATTTGGACATGAAACTTCGAACTTGACATCCATCAAATACGAAGACCGTCATTTTGGAGAACAAAACCCATACTTAGGATGAAAACATATTCAATTATTAGGAAAATAACGCATCAAAAAATTTCATAGAAAACTCTTAAAAATTACTCATAATCACAATAAATAACGTTAATTCTAGCTACCCATAAAAGTAAAAAATTTTTCATGTATGTGAAGTTTCAATCGTTTAAAAAGACGAAAAATTAAATAATTGATGAATATAAAATTGAGCATCGTTAGTCATTATTTCAACAACAATAGGCTTTATTAATCGTTGTTACATCAGGCGAAAAACATGAAAAATGCGTATTTTTTATTTTTTCAAAACTGGGGGTTGAAGGGGGTTGGTTTCCGACAACTTCTGACAACTCGAAATTGTTGATTCATTCCCCATCCATTATAAATCATCATTTTAACAACAGTAGACTTAATTTATCGTTAATAAATAAGGCGAAAAACATAAAAAATGCGTATTTCCCGTTTTTCTATGACTAAGGGTTGGAGAGGGTTGTTTTCCGACAACTTCCGACAGCTCGAAATTGTTGAATTATCTTTTTGGCATAGTAAATTAATTTTTTAACAACTATATACACAATTATTTGTCGATAAATTGATGTCAAATCAGAAATAAGGCGTAATTCTTTTTTTATTTTTAATAAGGGTTGGAGGGACTTGTTTTTCGGCAACTTCCGATCATTCATTTGTGTTTTAAATAGTTATTCAGATCTGTGTAATTACTTTTCTGGCCAAAATTTCATATTCAAAATTTTCTCGATTTTTTTTTTTAACGTTCAAAACTTCACATACATAAATTTTCCCTAGTCCAACAACTTGTTCGACACCCACAGTATTTCACCCGTAACTTATTCCTCTCGATGAGCCATTGGAAAACCCGAAACGACCCAGAATGAAACTTTCTCTCCCCAGCGAAAATCGCAAGTTTGAAAGCGCTGACTCGGTCGAGAAAAAGAACTGACGCCTCAAATCTCATTCGTATCACTTCATGAAAGGCGAAGTGTCGCCGGGGTCAAGCTGTAAAATGGAGCCGGGGGCCGGTAGGAACTTCGCGAAATACAATAATACTTCATTCATCGTTGAAGGCTTATGAAGGAGGTTGAAAAGGGGGAAGTCGAGGGCAAACCTTTGTAACCTCTTTACGAGACTTGCCGACTTTCCCGCCCCTTCGCATGCATTATCTCCCTCAAAGCTGGGTATAATGCGTCGGGAATATTCACGCTTCCCGTTCGCCGGGAAAATGAATGTCGCGCGGCATACATTTCCATAAAAATGCGCGACATTTTCCACTTTAGGGCCCCGCTTCGAATTTTCCGTGCCTATTTCCATTTTCCCGAAGAGCGCTTTGCGTTTTTGGTGAAAGACCCGCAGCGGAATAGACGAGGAAACGGACAAAACACTTGACGTATTTTTTTATGTATTTATGGTGTCCCGAAATCACTGTAGCGAAGGAAAACCATAGATTTTCCGTGAAATTTGAGAGATAATTTTTCATGTGGAATTTTCCGTAATGAATGGAGTTTCCAACATTTTTGAAAATTATTTCAATTTCTTTTTTCAAATTCTGTGAAGTATTAGAAATTTCATTTGGGTTTTATTTGGAGCATTTCACTTTGTGAAACTTTGGATACTTTGAAACTCTCGCGAATGTTGTACATTTCGGCGTTACGGTGGTGTTCTTTTTTTTTCATTAAAGTTTCAAAAAAACAAAAAAAATTTGTATATTTCATTAAAGTTATCCGAATTTCGACCATTCTGCAAAAATTACGAATTTTTACATTGAAAAAACAAAAAAAATTCAATTAGTCTAAATATTTCGAAATTTCAGATTTTCAGAATACCCAGAATAAATAAACTTTTCCGAAATTAAATGAAACCACTCAATTTTGAGAAAGGTTTGGATATTCGTGAAAATTCAAAAATCTCCAAATTCTGTGAACATTACAAATTTACAATCCCAAGTTACGGAAAAATTTCGCATTTTCCGAATTTTAATATTCTTCGAATGTACAAATTTTTGTATATTATAAAAACTGAAAAAATTCACCTAAATTTTATGATATCCAGAATCCCAAAAAATGTGTAATAATCCTCATAATTCAGTCGACTGATGACAATTTGAAAAATAGTCAGCGTTCAATTTCTGTTGATTTTTCGAATTTTGAAAAATCGTCTTCAAATTCCATGGGAAATCCATGGGTTCCCGTTGTTACGGTGACTTGTTTCTCTGTTATTTTTCACTCTCCCTCGCCAAATCATCAAAAAAAACTAATTTCCAAGGACTTGCATAAACTGTTCAAAATCCGCATCGTGTAATAGCAAAACAACAATGCTTTTTGGTTGTTCAAACTTCGCTATAAACGCGCAAGCTACAATAGATCCACGAAACATAGAACGTGACGGAACGCTTCGTCGCGTTCAAGTTCCACATCAAAATACAAATTCGTCCCATCATGGAAACAATGCACTCAAGAGCAAGCTTGCTCAGTATCGAGAAGTCCAAGTGATGAAAACTTTTCCGAGCCATTATACGAGACGAGTCGAGTGAATCTTCATGTAAAGGATCCAGTGGAAATCTTCGCGAGACAGTGCCTCCCAACTTAACGTTGAATTCGAGTAGATTTACCTCTAATTGTGAGGCAAAGACGTGCATATACTTTCTTTTTCGAAATAAACAACATGGAAAAACAGCGTCTGAAAAATAAAAAAAATGAAAAAAGTACGCACTTTTCCTAGGGAGTTGGATCAAATAAGTTCAGACGATTTGACCTAATTTTTCATGGAATTCACGAAGTATATATATCTAAAAAAATTTCTTTCGTTCAGATTGACTATACGCCTGTGATAAAATAATACTTTAGTTGATCGGCTTTGTTTTATTTTACAATTTTGCTCTTATCATTTTTATAACAATGACCACAAGTGTTTTCACTGACAAAATAAATTCAGTAAAATCGACTAAATCTCAAAGTCTGATTCAACTACATTTATTCAGTTCTTATCACGCCAAAACTACAACAATTTTTTTTTAATGTACCAAATACTTTGTTTATTATTACTTCAGTACCTCATCTTTTTCCGAAGTGTTTAAATAAATCGCGAATGTTGAAATTATTCGAACTTTCGTAAATCTAGAATCAAAAATACACGAAAATTCTACGATCTCCATATTTTCGACATTTTATCCAATTTCGTGTTCTAATTTCCATCGGAACAAATTCGCACTTAAGTACCCTACAAAAAACTCAATGATTTTCTCTATTCCTCAAAAACTTTTCGTCCAGTGTACATACACACTTTCGTGTACCGCAAAACCTCCAGGCTCTAGGGCGTTCAACAGCGCTGATTGGTCGCGGAATACTTCAGCGAAGAAATGACTCGCCTTTACCGGCCCAAAGCCTTTGAGTCCTCTTTGCATGTCTTTGCATCTCAAACGCTCAACACCGAACGCGGGCGCGAAAACCGAGGTGGAAGTTTTTAAGAGTAAAAAGATTAAAAAGGGAATGATAATATTGAATATTTCCGAGGGTAGTTAAATGTCTATGCGTTCGTTTGATGAATCTTCCTAGTCACCTGAAATTGAAATTTTATCTGGGAACGATGAAAACAAGGAAAGCTATCCAATTTCAGAACGTCCAACTACTAGAAAAACGATCAAAGACAATTGCTCGCTCTGAAAACGTTATACGAAAATCCAAATATGTATGTAGATTTTTTGGCTTCCAAAAAAAACCACATGAAACAGGAATGTCACACAAGAATCGCACGCTGCCCAAATTTTAAATTTTCAAGAATTGAATCTCCCCCACTGTCACCGATCTGAAAACAACCGCATACTGATGTTTTCACAGGGCTTTTTACAATCTACTAACACGCTTGTTTCACATAAACGAAACTTCTAGCGATTTTCGTACGTTCCTGTACCGTTAAACACCCCGGACAACGTATTGCTTCGAGATGAATTCTGGGACGTAGGGTCGCGAGAAGGAGAGGAGACGCGGAAAAAGAGGGGTAGCAGGCAGGCCGGGAAAGCGAGGGTGGATGAATGAGCGAGGGAGAGAACACGTCGATCAATATCATGCTAAGCACACGACTACAACAAAGCTCTGCCTCGGCGCAGCGTTGCCCACACAACGGGCCATAGTTTCGCAACTGAGCCCCGGCACGAAGAGCCCTAGCGTCACGCCGATAGCGCTACTTTGAGCCACCAAGAGTTTGTAGTGAATTATTGCAAATGAATTCACGAACGTTAATCGCTGATAGCGGCTACACAATAACGAGAGGAACAATCGTACTCGGCGGGGCGTAAGATCGCCCAAGTTTCATGTACTCCGCTCTTGTTTATGTAAAGAAGAATTTGGGTCTGTGATGAAGATGGAATACGAATTATTCAACTTGGGAGCGTGTTGTCTGGACGAGTTGATAAGTGTGCTCATGCACCTTTTGATGTCACCCAAACGCAGATTGCAAACATCCTCTGAGTTATGAATTCGATGGTGGGAGACCAGGGTTGGGTTGAAATTTTTTTAAATTGTGTCTTGTAAAATGGCACTCTGATTTTCAGGTGTCTCTGACGAAACATCAGGTAAAACTTTACAAAATATCAGGTTAACATTATGGAAAACCTTAGAAGGTATCTCACCTTCTTGAGAATCTTACATCGGCTGAATTTGCTTCGTGAAACTGATGAAGAGTATGCGACTTTATTGCAATTTTTCTGGAGAAATCTCACTGAATCCAGCTCAAGACCTTTCTAGAGTATTGAAATTGGAAACTCAAGAATCATTTTCATTGTTTTCCTACCAAATCGGAAGTTTTTCACGAGAAAAAATCACCTCCGAGCCGGGAGGTGAAAAATTTTCGATTGGCTGGGAAAATGATGAAAATGTTTTTTCAATTTTCAATTTCAATATTCGACAACTCAGCGGAAATCATGTAATGGAAATTGTCTTTCTAGAGTAATTATCATCCAAAAACTATACTGTAAGTAGAAACATGATTTCCAAGTGGCCGAGTTTCGAGTTTTTTCTGATTCCTATATTTTAGTCCAATCATTTTTCAACATTTTTCGTGAAAAATGACGAGTGCGACACGATTCAAAAAATTTGCTTCGAATTTTCGGAAACTCCATGAATTTTTGATGAAATCGTTCAATACGTGAAATAACAATACAACGCGACAAGCCAGCCCATCCAAGAAAAAAAGTTTTCAAAGTTGTCTACCAAGTTGGAGAAAAAAACTTTTTCAAACATTCAAATTGATGTGAAGTGAGATAAGTCAAGTATACTTTCGTGACCATAGAAAAAGTTTCAGATAAGATATAGACTTAAAATTTTACTTTTTCATCCATAGCCAAAGCTTCACAGTATATCTGTATATTCTTACATTGAAAGTCTTTCAGATAAAAAGTCGTAAATTCTGTGAATATGTCCATGAACTTACGTTAATTTTTTATACCCACAGATTCGTGTATGTAATCAAATCATATTCTCATGGAAATAAACATGAGTATCGCGGTATAACTGCATTAATTTTAGCATGTTCTGTTATCTGGGCATCTGGCAGATGTTAGATCAGAACAAAAAATCAGACAATAGTTTGAAAATAACGTTGAATAGTCGACGAAATTCTAAAAAAAATTCAAACAGCAATTACTGCGACTATTTTGAGAAACTAGTGTCTCCTGAATTATATAGATACAAATAAAATAATTCACACAAGACAAGATTTGATTTTGAGTAAAAACCATCATCCAAGCCGTAAAACAGAGAAAGATGAGGTTTCATTCTGCATTTTTATAATATTAACGGAATCCGGTCATGCTTTCAATCACCGAGATTGAATTTCCTCAAAAAATTAACAAAACCACTATTACAATATGGTAATAAATAAACGCGATATTATTACATAGTCAAGTTAGTAATTACTCCATCCATCGAACGTGAGATTTACAGACGTTGATTATTCAGAACCAACGTACCTGTGTGAATCATGTTTACATTCGTAGGATATTCGAATGTTTACAAGCGTTAATTACGACCGATAATTATTTGAATGCAAACAATCGCTATTTCAATCATGAATGTGTAATGACGTATAATTTAACATGCGAGTGTGATTATTAAAATACATTACTTCTTTAATATGACAGGACAACTAAAAATGCTTTAATTTCTTTCCAGCTTTCATCTTTTGATGTTTGAATTTTCGAGTTTTGGAAATTTGAAAAATTTCGAAGCTTTGACGTGAAAAAATATTCTCAAATTTAAACTTTTAATATCCAGCGAACGAAATAACAGAATTACATGATAAGCAGAGTTTATAAGGTGTAATTCATTCACAATGTGGGATGTTTAAATTTTGCTTAAACATCTCTGATGTTCTCGTTTTCCTAGATCTGCAATTACTCTTCATGTTCACGCGACAATTACCTCGAATCTCGTTATGAATAAGGTGAATTTCGAGCAATTCCAAGATTGGATTAATTAACAGACAAATACGAATGCAGCGGAGTTAAGTAACTCTTACTCGCGCATTTGCTATTGTGTTGCATTTGTCTTGGCTGGGTGGACGTTGTAGTTATAAATACCCTAGTAATCATAGTTTTCATTCAAACCTTATAAGATTATTAGTTTTCAGAAAGAAATAAACATTCAAAAAAGTCAATTTTATTCAACTATTGTAAAATGTGCGATTTTTTTAAAACTTGATAAAAAAATTTTTTCATCTCGTATTTTTATTTTACAAAATATGTAATAAATTTTTATTATATTTCTATTCATATAAATTGCACATTTTGTAAAAATCTTATAAAATAAACTACATAAAAAAATAAAAAATTCAGAAAAAATGTATGTATTTTATAGAAGTAATAAAAAAACCAGAATCACTAGGGTACAGTGCCATTTGTTTTTCACCAATTTCAGTCGTTCCCACCAAAACGACGTTAATCTAGTAAATTATCGCATATTGAACATACATTCAACATCAATCGATTATATTCACAATCCTGTCCCAGATACACAACAACTTTATAAAAAACTCGAAAAAATAAAATACCTCCCTCAAATTTTTCCGATCTTCAAGCTTCTTCAGACGTCAGATATCGCTACTTTCCCATAACCATAAATAGTTTGTGAAAACACTATAAGCTCTCAATTACCAACGTCTACATCGTAAAGTAGCACCCGTAGACCCGGACGCGTTTAATGAAATGTAAGCAAAGACTTATCACGCCAGGGACGAAGCTCGCTCGATCCCAGCGAGAGTACGTACATAAACGCGTCTTGGAGATTCTGGAATCCCGGCGATGCGGGTAAGTCTCGGTATTTGTGTCCAAGAACGAGCACGAAGACCCGAAGGGAGAGTGCGAGAGGACGAGAAAAATCAATGGCGCGTGTTTCCGATAGCGTATATATATTGATTACGGAGCCGAAAGCTCGGGAGTTTGATGCGAGAGTGTTTTCCGGGGATGGGATGTGTACTCATGGCGCCGTGTACAAACACGCGCAGCGAGATTATCGATGAAAGTAAGAGACCGTGGATAATTCAGGAGCTCTTAGGGAGGCCTGTGTGTGTCGTAACTTCGATCCGGCAACGACCTTTTGTTCCAAACCCCAAATCAAGCAGGTATATTTTTACCGAGACTTCATCAATAAAGTACCGAGGATTTAAGGATATGCGCATTTTTAGGGGTATGGAAGGGTGTCTCAGGCAAAGTCAGAATGATACTGAGGAGTGATTTCTGTCAAATGTCTGACTACGATTGTGATGATTTTTGGATGCACGGTGCTTTTTTGGATTTCGGAACATTATTTGGGAATGAGTAAAAAATTTAAGGAATTGTGGAAGTTTCTTCAAATTCTAATGAATGAGACGGAGTTAAAAATGTTCCGAAATAAGAGGCCGTTCATAAATCATGTGATACTTTGGGGGGGGGGGGGGGGGCCTGAGTGTCATCGTCAATGTTACAAGCATACGAAAATGCGTCACGTAGGGGGGGAGGGAGGGTCAAAATATATCGAAATTCGCATCACGTCATTTATGAATGGCCCCTAATCATAATTTTTCACAAATTTTTCGAAATTCACAAGGATTTATGAAAATTCAGCAGAATCGTCAGGAATTCGATAATTTCTGGAACTTTTGTCATGAATCTGATTCTTGGGGATTTTTTAACGATTTTTTTTGAACTACAGAAATTCTCGAAAATGATAAGAAATTTATGTAGGTTTTCGAAAGATTGATAAATGTATAAAATCATCAAAATTTTTCGAGAACGCATAGATAATAATAGACAAGATCAGAAATATCCTAAAAATGGCAAAAAACGAGGCGATTTCGAAAAAAAGAGAAAAAAGACATTAATTTAAACTTTAATTAATCTTGAACAAGTTGATCAGAATAATTTTTAACAGATTTTAAACAGCGAGTTACTTTTCCAACGATTTTTAATGCCAATAGCACCTTCCGGAATTTTTTTTTTTTTTTTTTTTGAATTTATGACTTGGAGCCAGAAGAAATTTCATCGAATTATTTCGCTATCAAAATAATTTTCAAACAGTTTTTTTCCAAGTCATCAACTGAAAGAAAATTTCGAAAGTTCATCCACAAATTTTATAGAAAATGAGGAAAATATTCTAAGGAGTCGTTTTAAACTAACAATAACAAGAATTCCCAAAATTAAAAATTGATTTTCAATCTTTTTATCGCTAAATTACATATGTCAAATATACTGAAAAATTCATTTTATCGATTTCCCAGCCTATTATAAATTTTTTCTCATGAAAACTTACCAACTAGCAATGTAAATCAATTAAGTTAATTTTTCAATAAATTTCCACATTCTCCAAAATACTAAGTATTAAACAAATTTTTGGAAGATTGCATTAATTTATCAAATTTGCTGGTACTTCGAAAATGAGATAAATTTTGAAAATGAGAGAAAATGACGAAAAATTCACAAAGGCTCCAACAAATCTTCAAAATCACTCAAAAATTTGAAAAAAATGAAAAAAATCCTGCTGAAAAGTTCTTCAAAACAAAAAAACCCTTGTTACCTTTAAAAATTCATCCGAATTTGTAAACATTATCGAAATATATGAGAAATCATAGCACAATTTTCCGAAAATTTTGAAAAAATCCCGCAAAAAACCTAAAAATCGCTGAAATAAATTAAATGATTCCACAATTCAAATAACAAATATCTTTTAAAAATATGAAACCACAGTAAATACGCTTAAAAAAAAGAAAAAACTACCAAAATATTCGTGCAACTTATCAAACAACTACACTCCAAAATTCAAATCCCAAATTCCCCCATTTTTTCCTTCTCCAAAAAAAAACCCCTAAACACTAAAAATGCTCATTTACATATTATTTACATCACTCTCGAGGGAAACGAAGCCCAGAACATCACCCGAGAAAAAACGCTTCGAGGCGCGGCGGCGCGTAATTTTCAATGCAATATTTTACTTTTAGCCGATAATTTCCTCGCTCGGAGATCCTATATTTTTTCGTCATCCCGTGCAATGAATATTAATGCAGGGACATGACACGTCGTATCTCATTACCCCCCTGTCATTCTTTTTATCGAGTTTTAAAGGCGAGCAGGGGAAAATTGTACTCGACAATGGAGATGGTCGATAACTCACGTACACACGTACAGACGTGCATGCACACTGCGAAAGGGGGCTCAGAAAAATTGTCCTTATTTACAAGAGTTAATAAACGCGAGTGCCATAGCAGTGATGCCCCCGCGAAAATAAACAGTCGGAAAAATGAGGCGCTTCCTTGCGTTCATTTATTATACAAAAGTTGTTAGTTCTTACGTCGGACGATGTAAACGTAGCTGCGCGAATTAATTGGAAACTTTATTCATGAAATGTCACGACCGAGGTATTTTTTCTCCTCCAGATAATGGTGAACTTTTACCTTCCATCGGCCCAAGAAAAGTGGTCGGGTGAAAAAAAGGAGGGAAGTCGAGTTGGAGTAACAGGGTTTTTTAAATGTCACTGTCTACAATTACGACTTTGATGAATAAAGGGTTTCTCTTCGATTTTTTAATTACAGTTAGATTAGGTTAGGTTGGACATGGATACAAATACAATAAACTCTCAGTAAGAGTCGTTAAAAATACACTAAACTTCTGGTTCCAAAACCTGTCATATATTGAACTCTCGATTGAAGTCATTCAGACACAGTGGACTCTCAATATAATATTTGTATTTTAGTAATTTCTGGATATTTGTCCTTCTGATACAGTAATCTCTGGAATTAAAGCCCGAAAAATATTGTCAACTACCAAAATAACCCTTAAAAATATGGTAAACTCTTCCGGAGATCATAATAGTTGCTCATTTTTCACCCATAAAATTATCAATCCACAATCCCGAAAAATACGAGTACCGTCGAATTGACGAATACGAAAAACGCCGGTGAATGGATGATTGAGCACGCATCTCGAGAATTTCTCGGGAGGACAGGAGAAAACCGAAGTGCTCTTTCAGGATCCGAGCAAACCCGGGAATATAGCCATTGTTCGCAGTTACATGCGTAGGAATGAATGTAGGCCGACAGATACGCGTGCAAGCAGATGGGTATTGTGCAGCGACCATTCGTCTCTCGAAAAACTTTCCCCCGCAGACTTTTTCCCACCAACTTTTCTCCCCCTTCCCACTTTCCTCGGCAAATAAACATTCCTCGCTCGGCAAATGGCGCGCCTTTAAACTTTGACAGATCGCTATCAAAGTCGCGCGAGGAGAAAATACGCCGCGAAAATTCGAGCGGGTCGATGAAAAGCTTCTCTGGACGAAATTTCATCGAGTCTCGCTCTTGGAGAAAATCCCAGAAATTTCCCGAGGTAAATCCAATCCCGCTATTTGGCGGAGATGAATTTTCGGGAAATTGTTCGACAAATGTAGTTGACTGGGAATTCGAGACTCTCCTGTATTTTATAGGAGTAGGTACTTTTGATTTGAGAGCCCTTTTAATGACGAGAAATTCCACTAGGAGAAGATTCTGATTTGAAATCGAAATGAAGAAAATTCTTGGAAATTCACAACATATAATTGTTAGAAAAGAAGCTGAATATAACTGGGATTTAGAATGATATTTCAATTATTTGCTAAAAATTTTTGTGACTTCTGTTGTGAAAATCTTTTCGATCATGCAAATGCTAGAAATATTTTTTTCTGCCAACAAATTGATGGAGAAATCAAAATTCTGGAGAATTTTTGAAAATCCACAACAATCTTCCGAAAAAACCTAAAAATAGCTTGAATTCTGGAAACTATATCAATTTTGAAAACATTTTCTGCACTTCCATTATGAAAATATTTTCAATCATGCAAATTTCACAGCATTTTTTGTTCCCAACAAATTCGTTCACATTTTCTCCATCCCTGAACCCAGCCCTACAATAATCAAGCACCTTAATTACCCTGAACAAGCGCAGACCACAAAAAAGGTGCAAAAAATCACCGCCCGGCAGCGCAACGTTATCGCGGCTCGTAATTATAATTCATAATTTTCGCAAACGTCATTTTCAGACCTATATACATGTAGGACACGCAAGAAACGACGTGGCAACGTGTACAACGTTCTCGCTTTTAGTGTGCGATGCAATTAAATCCGCCCCCCCCCCCCCTTTCCCCCCCCCCCCCCCCCCCCCCCCCCCTCGCCCCAACCGCCCAAACGCTCTCAAAACTGGGTTTTCATCCGTCGTCTCTTCGGGCGCTCGAATATACGTGACGCCTGTCATGCGCATTAATATCGCGCATTAAATCGAGCTAATTAATGCGCGAGAATACGCGATCACCGCGGGGACAAAAGCTCGCAAAAATCGTCGAGCTTTACGTCTCAGTTCGTGACCCCCTCGAGTTCCAATTTGCGAGCTCTGTATAAATCTTGCCGTGGATTCTTAGAGGTTATTCGACATTTCTTGTCAAGAGATTTACAAGCCGAAAGTTGTCAAATTCAAGAATAATGAAATTTAAGCGTTTTTTGGATATCAAAAACCATATGTCTATACTTGGTAAAGAATGTAGATGATACGTATTCAACAAAATATTCCAGTAGTAAAATCAGTGTTTGGTCAGACTTGAATGTTTCATCAAACTAGGTGGATGAATATAGGGAGCTTCCATAAATTTAACGATGTTGAAGTTTTTTGACGTTTTTTCTACCCCCCCCCCCCCCCCGCTTCTGTCACACTGTGTCAAAAATTTTAGAAATTCCAAGAATTTTAAGAATTGCGAAAAATTCCATAACTTCAAAATGTTGGAAATTTACCGAATTCTTCAATTTCATTTTATTAATTTCGATATTCTCCAAAACTAGATTCATTAGATTTTGCGAATTCGAAAAACTCTCTGACCATTATATTTAATTTCGAGATTTCCGGAGATCCTGAGAATTTCGAAAATTTTGATGATTCTTCTAATTTCATGAATCCGCAGAATTGAAAAAAAATCAAGAATTATGCAAATTCTGAGCATTCTGAGAATTTGGAAAAATAAAAAAATAACAAAAATATAAAAAAATGTGTAAATATATAAATAAACATAGATGATTTGTGAATTTAGACGTTTTGAAAATTTCAAAAATTTAGGCTAGTAACTATTTCATATCTTTCATTAATAATTAGGGAAATATATGAAATTTTGTGAGATCTGAAAACTGCTGATTACTTATCAAACTCATTACGTGTCAATGACCCGAATAAAATTCAGTATCATTTTTTCGAATTCAAATTAATCCACAATTTTTTCCCAAATTATTATGAATCCCACGAAATAACTTCGAACATTCGAAGCCAAATTCTAGTAGTAAGATCAGCGTTTGGTCCGACAAAAGCATTTTATCGCCCTATTTCTCTATTAAACCTTCCGAAACTTCCGGATTACGATTGTGAACGACTCAAAATTGTGCGAAAACAAAAAATTCCTGATGGTGACTTGAAATTTGTTTTATATCCTCTAGTTTTATTGAGGAAGAAATAAAAAAAGAAAAATATCCTTCGGAAAATTTGAATGGCGCGGTGAATAAACAATGACTTCTAATGAAGACACTAATAAGTGGAAAGAAACGAATTAGGCCGCGTAACAATTTTCTTCTGCTTTGAAAAAACCATAAAACGTGACCTCGAGAATATGAATTCGGTCCGGAACAGTTCAAGGATCCGTGCGCTCCGCTGATGCCTGTTTTATTATGCAAAGCGTGCGCGAATTCAATGGTCACACTTTGGGTTTATGCAAATCATACAATTGTCCTAATTTCCTTTCAAAATCGCGGGAGCAGTAATGGAATTACTACTGCTATAATTAACGCATTGTTTAAAAACTGTTACTTTATCATCAATCGATTCCGGGGAATAAATAATACGTGGGGGCAATTAATGAAGCTGTTCGGAAATAGGAAAGTATCGCAATAAAAAATTGAACAATTTGTTTTTTTCGAATGTGGCGACAAAAAGTCATTTTTCCGAAAAAACAATGCAGAATTTATTTTCTTCTAAAATTTCCTTATGGTTCCTCGGTTTGATTCTTAAAGGAATTGGAATAATAATCAAAAATTTTTGAAGCAATTTACGATGATTTTTTTCACAGGTATTGAGAACATTGAATTTTTCAATTTTGAATACCCAAAAAACTACCTTCCGGACCATTGTGATATTTGAAAACGAATTGTCATGAGATTTAAACATTTGTTCATTTTACTTACTTTGTAGGATTCAGAAAATGACGATGACGTAAATTTTCCATAAATTTCGATTTTCGTATAGTTCTAGATACAAGGACTCACCTGAAACAGACAGCAAAAAGAAAAATGTTAATAATTAGAGAACTATTCACAGAATTCGAATAAAACAGATTTTGCATGAATTTGTTCTACTCCACAATAATTGTACTTTTCTGTAGCATTACCATTGGGCTAAAGAAAAACAAAAAGAATTTATTTTCAATGTTAGTTTTGTCCATTTTTTCGATTTTTCCTACCATTTCTTATCATGATCATCATAAAAAAAAATGATTAAATTCTCCTCTTTTCTACATTAAGTGAAAAAATGCCCTAATTTTTACCATAATTTACGAAAATTGGCTAAAAAGGTTTCAGAACCTGAAAATACAGTCAGAGAATATTTCTGTCATTGAAATCTATTCAAATGCATGCGTTCTATTATTTCACCTGGAAATTTACAATTCTTCAGACATCGAAATCAGGTTCAATGAGGTAGCAACAATATGTCACGTCAATAATTTTCCTCCAATTTCAGAATGCGTAATGTAGACGACCTTTCAAATCCGATGTAAATTTCGTGAATTTCAACGACCGAGAAAATACCACTGGAGAAAAAACTCTGGAAAAATCCACATTCATTCAATCGCATCATTGAACGCCGATTTTCAGATTCAATAAGTCGATTTCATCGGACTCCGATTATTTTACTTTGTTGAGTAAGATAATCGGTAGAATATTGATTTTTCATTCTCCTTATAAAATGAAGTACGTCTTTACCTTTTTCTAAGGATCTCCTATTTTTGTGTGTGAATGTAAGAATTTTTAGTATATAGCATCGAAATTTGAAGTCTTTTTTTAAAATCATTGTCAATTTTCAAAAATACTAAATGATCTAGTATCTTCGAAATTTTCGTCGAATTTACAGTATTTTCATGAAAAATTTCATTTATCACAAATTCACGAATTTTACAATTAGAAATGATGGAATATCGAGAAATAAGAAATTTCTTTGAAATTTCGAAAACCATCGCTTTCAGAATTTCAAACGCAAAAGTCACGTCATATTTTTGAAGTAGAGAACATTTTCCGCGTCATCTCGCTTGTAACAGCAATCGGAAAATTTTTCACCGATTTATATTACATCCCCAAAACATTTCAACTCCAGCGTACAATCCGAGGTATCTCAAAAATTCAAGAACAGTAAACACCGTATACTCTCGCTTATCACGATCTGCTACAAAACAATCGGAATGAGAAATGAAGCACGTGCCTGAAAAACTCCAAGTTCCTGCTAATTTCATTCGTGCACTCTGGCACGTTATCACGGCTTTCGTGGAATTCGAACAGCCGGCCGGGCGTAAAAACGTCTGCCCGCGTAATAAAAGCTTCATCCTGCGCTTTATAGTTGTTTCATGAATATTTAACAATTACGAACTATCCAGCACGTTCAGCTCTGGCGATGGTGAAAAAGGGATGAACAAAATGGATAGAATAATAGAGCGTTGGCCAAGAAATTCTCAATAACTACAGAATTTAACGACAATGTTTTTTAAACACCCATAAAAAATATAATAATTTTCACAACACATTCCTGCAATTTCTTGTTTTTTCAAAGCTAAAACCTTTTATCCCCCTGCTTTTCAAAAATACTACCTGTTGTTACAATATACTTCGCTGGAAAAGTTGTGACTCTAACTAAGTTCCGTTCCTGAAGTAATAACTGTCAGTGCAGGGGAATTACTTTTAGCGAGTAACCATCCGAAGCCTGCGAACTAACGAACCGCGCTCTATTTTTGCCGTTATAAATAAATTCTTGAACTTTACGAAGCTGTAACTTGAAACGAGCTAGAGAAAATCTACTTTCTGTTATAATTATCATAATTTGCCATTAAATTCGACAATATGTTATCAACATAATATTTGGAAGTAACTAGATAAATAACTTTCGCATGTTCAACCTCCATTATAATTTTTTTTCAACTAAGCAATCAATTTCGACTAATTCAGTAATTTAGACTAACAAAACCCTCTGGACTTTTGTGCAAAAATGTTATCCATGGGAAATGTTTAGTAATTATTGGGAATTCATGGGAATCAATGGGAATTAATGGAGAATCATTGGAAATTGATGGAAATCAATGAAGTCTGATGAGAATTGATGGGAATCGATTGGAGCTAATAGCAATTGTTTATAGGAGTCAATGGGAATTTATGATAAGTTATGAGAATTAATGATAGGAATCGATGGGAATTGATATAAATAAATATGAATTAATGGGAGTCAATGGGAATTGATAGGAATTGATAGGAATCGATAGCAATTGATAGGAATCAATGGGAATGGATGAGAATCAATGGGAATTGATAGGAATTGATGAGAATCGATGGTTATTAATGGGGATGAATTCCCGTTGATGAGTGAAATTGATGGGAGTCAATGGAAATTGATGGGAATCAATAGAAATTGAAGAGAACATATGAGAATTGATAGGAATTGATGGGAATCGATGGGAATCCACAGGAATGAAAGCAATTTGATGGGAATTGGTGGGAATTGATAGGAATTGACGAGAATCAATGAGAATTGATGGAAATCGACAGAAATTGATGGGAATCGATAGTAATTGATTGGAACCGATGTTAATTGATAGGATAAAATAGAAATTGATGGGAATCGATGAAAAATGATGGTAATTCATCAGCATTGATGGGAATAGACAGTTATTCATGGGAATTAATAAAAGTCGATTAGAATCAATGGGAAATGATGGGAAATTCACTTACGGAGGAAAGGGGGGACAGCCACGTGTTTTTTATAAAATAAGGAGATAATGTGACTTTCCAGAAGTAATATAATGATGATGTGGATTTCACTTCCTGGAACGATGAAAATTTACGTAACAACGTCTGTTTATATATGGAAAACGGAACATTTAATCAGCACGTTCGCAGTTTTCCACAGATATCAAACGACTGCGGATGCTGGAAATAACCGGTCGTCCCAACTTTGTCCATAATTCAGAACAGTTACCCAAGCCACATTTACAATTAGGGCGACTATGAGTAATTAAGAATAATATGGCAAAGTTGGTAATCCCTGAAATGCCGGCAACACATCTACATTATGATTTTCGGATTCGCAGAGGCGCAAGCTGCTGTCGTGAGATAGAACAACGAAAGGTAAACTCTACTCTCCTCTCGGTACATTTATCTAACGGATAAGAAATAGCTTTTTTCCCGGCGAACGTTGTGATTGATATAAGTTGATTGATCGTTCAAACCGTAACTCGAGGGGATAAATCATTCTCGAGTTGAACCGTGCAAGCGATAAAAAAAGTCTACCGCGTATGTAGGAAAAGAAGATGCATTTATAAGGTGGAATAAAAAGTGCACCAGAGTGGGGAGTCATAAAATCTCGCTGGAAATTGTTTCATTCCTGATAACCGGAAAAATGTTTTAGATTTATTAATTTTTCTTGAATTTGATGCTAATTCGAATTTAGAATTAAAATTCGTGATTTTGTTTTAACAGAAATTCCGATAAACTTCGGAAAATTCAAAAATATCAACAATCGATTACGAATCTAATAACAGTGTCGCATAATACCTGATATCGAGTATTTTTTCAGGGGATCTTCAGCAAACTCTCTCTGACGAGGTTGGAAATAAAAGAAAAAAGCTTCCGGAGAAAACTGCAACACGGAACAAGCTGCAGAAAAATGACGTGTATCTGAAGTGAATTTTCAAGAGCGCTCGCGAGAAAGGCAGCCCTTCAAATGTGTCGGATGTATTGGCTTGCGTGAGCGAAATGTGGAATCTCTTCAGTTAGCGCATTGATTACCAAAGCCGGAAGCGCTTTCAGGAAAATGAAATAGAATCTACCTAATATTTTCGTGGGAGCGCTATGAATATCACGTTCCGTGTTCAACGTTATTGCGATTTCGCGAGTCGGGCGATTGAACATTGGATCGGGCAATATTGAATTATTCTTGAAAGTTGGAGAAAGATTTTTCGTTGGGTCAAGGTTTGGGTCAAGATGTCCACTAAAAAATGGGAAATTTATAAGACTTCAAATTTATAAAATTTAAAGTTTGGTCGCAACTGCTTTCGAAAACTAAAAAGAATCCATCGAAAAGTATACGAGAATTTCGTCTCCGAAACTTTTCTCTCTGTAAATCTTGTTTCCAGGTCGAAATCTCACGATCCAAGCTTGTTTGCGGAAAACCTCGAGACGTCCGATCATGAGACATGACAGAATATCGGAGTGAGTTATCCCGAGATACTTCGAAGCGCGGTGTATAATACCTCGACGGAGATGTTGATATTCCTTCAGTTATCCTTGTTTAAGCGAAACGAAACAGCCATGAATATCCGCGGGTAGTGGAGGCTTAATTCAAATTGGTCATTACGATGAGTGGAGTTTAGTAACACGACAAGAAAGACCGTCATTTGCTATCCGTGAATTACGTGAACCAGCCAGCGAAATGTTGATCGTCGCTAAGTAAACTTGAATAATTACGGCTCTCGTTGTTTGCCGTTGATTAATTATAATTGCAGGTGAACGCGATGTAACCGAACGCGAGGAGATTCTTTGCTGTGGGAATTTACCATTTAGTCTACTCATTACTCAACAAAAATCGTTCATTATAAAAAACTGCATTTCAAGTACCATAATATTACAACATTTTCCTAATCTCTGCATTTTTTTACGTGTTCTTTTGTGATGTATTTTTTTCATCCAGTTTATACTCGAGTAAGTATTAAAATTCGCGAATCCGTTTTGAGAATCCCTCAAACAGAATTTTTAAAACTGCACTTTCTGGGCTCAGTGAATCAGCGAGAGTAGAATTTTGATCAAAGTTGTCGACGCCAGCATGTTTTTATGGTACATATAATACTTCGCGAACCCTTATCTGCGGGCTCTGGGATATAAGCAAATCCGAGCGACGCCGAGCAAATATTGCAATACGTGATGAAGTTGGATTCATTCTGAATCACGAACCAAGCCCGCTCAAATTCGTCAGATTCCACAGATCGCGAGGCGGCTAAGAGTTGCTCGGTGCATTTTTATTATTTACAGGGATATACAGTTGTTATCTGTACAAACGTCAACCAGACGCCAGCTTGGAATAATTTTGAAGAAAAATATTCATGGAAGTTCATAATATTCGATGTCATTTCAATGAAGGTATGAACGCGAAATTCCAACATTTCAGTTGTTAAGCATATTCGAAATTCCCATGCAGAATTTTTGGGAATTTTCGATAACCCTCTGAATTTCACAATATGTCAAAAATCTCGCGAATTTCGTGAAAGCAAGTTTTTTCATTGTCCATATAATTTCCTTATTCGGTTACCGAGTTTCACGAGTTTGGAAAATTCGTCAAACAGAAGTTCACTTGTTTCGTTTATGCGAGAAAATATCCACTGAATGTTTCTGTTGTGACAGATTTAGTTCACAAATTATTGGTTTCACATTGATAGATTCAAATGAAAAATTCACCCATGAAAGTTCTCAAAGACTGATGTCATGTGCAACATTCTGATTTCCAATTTTCCTCTCCTCCACATACCTCTCTACCACCCACGTAAAAATTTACCCTTATTCCCTAAAAACATTAGAACCGCCCAATGAAAATTCAGTCAAAACGAAAAAAACTCTAATTTGCAAGTACCCAAAGACGAGAAAACGAAAGCAACCAAAAGGTACGTGAGAACGACGAGGAATGTGCATTTCGCCCTTAGCCGTACGGAAAATGTTGTAAGCTAAGAAAATAAACAGCGACGTCAGTTGGAGTTGGACCTAGTCTACTGTGAAATAACTTCTAGTCAAGCTAGTGCGAAATCCTCGAAAAAAATTGACTCGGCAACCCAATTTCGTGCCACGATCGTGCCTGACCAATAGCGAGGGATTCGAACGCCCAAGAAAATAAGAATCCCGAAAGTTCCGCGCTGTAACCGACATGTTTGCGATATCGCGAACCGTGAATGTCGAGTCAACGTTTTCGCATGTATTTGCGTTTCCCGTGCAAATAATAAGTCGAAATACTGAAAACTGCTGTGGATGCGAGTGTTTGTCGGGGGGTTACGGTTCTATAGTCGTTCATTCAAGAGTTTTCTTGGGAGTGGGGGGGATCTATTTTCGAAGAATAAAATTTTTTTATCCATTTTTATATGCTCGATCCTACAGAAAAGAGATTTTTAAAAAATTCAGCCCAAATTTAGCAATTCACACATATTAGAATAATATAATTTCTGGGATTAATATCTCAGAGAAAAAAAAGTCTTTGGTTATTTCAATTTCGAAATGTTTCGATTTTCGAAGTTTTTTCAAAAAACTTCTTGACTCGAAATTTAAAAAGACTGAATCAAATAACTGAATTTCTCTCCAAACAATACAACTTGATCGAACCGTTAAATATTTCCAAAACATTTCATAATTTACTAACAAGCCAAAAAAAATGTATGGGACAAAAAAAACCTTGAGCACTACGCAACAAAGTCCGTTCAATTTACCTGTACAATATAAGCTGAATTTCGATAAAACATAAATATCGAGGAAAACTCGCCTGGAAGCAAGGAAGATCGGATATAAAATTTCCCAATGAGGTCAGCCTAATACGTTCCTGGATCGATGCGGGGAGAAAGGCCGTTTTTCGCGATGGTCGCCAACAAAAATAAAGACGTCACCCCCAAGAGCCTCGTAAATACGATAAAAATCACTGGACGACGGAAAAAGAGCTTCCGAGTTTTCTCTACTTTTTTATGATGTAGATCGCGTTATCTTTTTATAGGCGAGGTAAAGGATAACTAACGCTTTCATCAGGCCTCCCTGGATTTAATCCTTTCCCGTCTTCCCCGGAAACCTTTTATGGAGGGACAAGCAAAAGGGCGAATTCGCGGATGAAAGGACGCGACATTTATTTTCAAAAGCGATGCAAATACTGCGACATTTGTCGAGAGTTCTTACCTGTGCATTAAAAGAGCTTGTTTTCAGTGATGAAACTTTCCCTTAGAAATTGAAATTTTGGTGGAAATGGAACTGTTTGAATCCATTCGATAAAATGCTACAGATTATGAAAAATGAAAACTCTCAAAAAGGTCAAGTATAAGCTCATGAGAATAAATATCCGCTTATTTTTTGAGAAGATGAATTTTTCAAAAAATTTATACTGTGCACCATAAAATTCTTATTTCTACATATTCCCTTATTTTCCCTCTGACAATGAGCGTTCCACGTGAACCATTTTGTAACGAAAGGAAATTCGATTAACGATCGAGTATCTAAAAGACTTTTTCAGCCATTCGTTTTCGTGCACCGAGGTTTGATGGAAAAATTGCGCGGTATTGAAGGCTTTTTCATCCCGCAATGAAACCTCGTTAATTCAGAATTCACAAGTGTGAGTGGAAAAGAACTCAGGAAAATGTAGGTCGTGAAAAAGTGGAGCATTCTTTTTTTTTCTGCGAGAGGTAAAAAAGACCAATAAAATATTCTACCTCTATGAGTCCGTACTCCGGCGCGTCTACATCTCTCAGATATGGCACTAAATTGTCTCCCCCGGTTTTCCTTCCTTCCGCAATCTAAGTTTTTCTTCATTTACCTTCACAGCTAGCCATTTAACGATCACGTAAATATTTTATATTTTTGTTAACGTGGTCATTGTTGGAGGAGCAAAAAGAAAGAATAAGTTTTTTTGGAACTTCCTCAAATTATCGAAGATTCAACAGATTTTGTGCAGTTTTTTAGAATTTTAGAAAATTTTTGAAATAATCAATTGATTTCTCTGTATCTTTTACACCTTTTAATAATTTCCATAATCTATAGAATGTTTTACTTTCCAATTAAAACACGTAAAACATAGTTGTTCCATATTCTTATAGTATTTAAACAAAACCGCACGTTAATCGTATATCAGATCCAAATAAAAAATTGCAAAACTACTTCTCATTCTACAATCCACTCATTCACTCTCTTCCAATCTAATTAAATTACGTGTATTAATTAGTTCCATCCCTTTTTTGCTCCCAGTTCGTTTAATGTAGAATCATGAATCATTTCCCTGAAACCTCTTCAGGATTCGTATCCTTCTAACTCAAGAGTTATCAGAAAAAAAAAAAAACTAGAACGATACAAGAGCTCGGAAATTTCTCGATCCACGTTCCAACCAGTTAATTAAGAGATACTCGGGAAAACGCATTGAGCAGTAGAACTCTGTATATAAATGAAAAATAGCCATGATACGAAAAGCTTCAATTACCCATATCAATGGATAAGAACTCGATATCAGATATTTTTTAACCCCTGTTGAATTTTTCATTTTCAAATAACCATTCACCCACAAAAACGACACTCCATTTAACTATAATAAAGATTTTTATCGAATTATTAACACGTATTCTCTACTGAGACATAATCTCAATGAACAAGTTAGTGACAATTAGTCGAAGTTACAGAGTTGCAACACTTTAATGTGAATCAAGGTGTTGAATATTCAGTAGCTTCAATGCGCAAACTTTCAGCAAAAAATTCTCAAAAATCCCGATAAGTAAACAAAGCAAACAAATTAATCCCATCCTCGAATTCTCGATGTTTCTAATATGTTAACCCAATTCTTATGAGGGACTACAAAAATCGTAAAATTTTATCGCGATCCATATTTGTCGGTTTCCAAGCGATCTCAGCCAAACAGCGTCATATAATGAATCCCGGTAATAAAAAACGAGGGTGGAAATGCAATGTTTTCGGCAACTTCGAAAATTCATGTTTTTAGCCGGATTGAAATAAATATGCG
The DNA here is from genome assembly GCA_030522785.1 of Platygaster equestris. Classification (NCBI taxonomy): domain Eukaryota; kingdom Metazoa; phylum Arthropoda; class Insecta; order Hymenoptera; family Platygastridae; genus Platygaster; species Platygaster equestris. Next base: position 15,010 of record JAPYZK010001450.1, on the reverse strand, counting down.
GGGGGAGAGAAGGATAGGAGATGCAGGGTTTCTTTTCTAACAACAAGCAACATTTTCCCCAACAGAGACAAGTAAACTAAGCCTTAAAAAATTTTTTAGTAATACCCTCCTAAAATTTTACTTTTTCAAACAGTAGCGACTCACTTTACTAACAAAATAGTCAATTTTTAAGATCTGACAATGAAGTTAGTGAAAGTATGACTATTAATATTGTCAAAATTTTTAACATTCAGAAATAGTCATATATTTCTACGATTTATTAGTCGCTTATTTCTACTCGTAAATTATTACAATTAAACGCATTTATCGATATATTCCTAGAACACAAAATAATTTGACTAGTATAACGACGGATTTAGTAGTAATTCATCGCTATTTACGTAGTAGAAAAACAACTAAATCATCAATAGATTTACACACCTATTTTTACTACTTGAACGAGAAATTGTCCACTACTCTGAGAATGAGAAATTTTTCAAATTTCCACTCGACGAATCAGTAAAAAACTTAAACTTAAATAAGATAACATTCGATTAATTCGATCTGAGAGAGTACTGGATCGTTGTTCCAAATGTCCCACAAAAACAGTATCCACTTTATAATCCATTAAAAAAATACATTCCACCGACACTCAGATTTTATAGGAAAAAGCTTCATCTGCAAAACCAACCCCTCTTTTACGCCAGTGTGCTTTTCATACGTCGCGAGCATCAGGAGTCTTTCAGGGCCGGCTCGTATGTCGCGGAAATGAACAAGAGGCAAAAGTTTTCGCGAGTCAAGGGTGGCTGCCCCGAACTCGTTTCCATTGCCATTCGCAGTCGGTGGAAATGCACGGGCCGCGAGCCATAAACTTTGAATCTGCAGAACAAGCGAGTTTCGCATCGGCATCGCGAGGCATTATTACTGCGCATATTGGATCACGTAACTTTACAGGCGAAGTCGAATTTTGGCAAAATTACGAATGCCGGGTACGGACCGCTGATTGTGGAGACGAGGGCAACCTCTAAACGAGAGGGTTTGGTGACGGGTGTGAAAGGGATAATAATAATCAGAGTTCGATTGGTTTGGGGAGAATTTCTCAAGGGTCGCGCACATATTACGTAAGATGTTTAAGGGGGGTGGTAGGGAGGAGGGGGGGGGGGTTGTAATTGCAAATCTTACGTAAGATCAAGAAACTAAAAAATTTCGAGAGTTTCAGAAATTTTGGAAGATTCATGAGTATTTTAAAATATTTCTGAGCATTTTTGGAGATTTTTGATTGTTGGAGACTTTTCGCATATGTTATTCATTTTGGAGAAAAAATTGAAATGTTGACTTCCTTTCAGTATATCATGGAAAATAGTCAGAACTTGAAATAGGTATGGAACTGTTGTGAACTTATACGATGATTCTAGAAAATCGTCCATGGTTTCGATTCACTTTTTTCGATTCGATTCACTTCACAAATTTTCGGAAAGAGTAGAGGAATCGATAGAAAAAATAAAAAGCCGGACCCACCATACTTCCCTGGACGCTACAGATCAATTTGTCAGCCACTAAACCCTGGTTTTGCGACATTTCGAGTTTGGAAATCCAAAGACGTAGAAGAAGAGGCAAAAATAAGGAAATCTCTCCAAAATTTAACCTAACGAACTCAGAAAGTATGAAAAACAACGAAAAATTCATAAAAATTGGCAACGTAGAAAATTCAGTAGTTACTCCGGAGTTTATCATTTGTCGTCGAGTGATTCGTACGCCGACCTCCACAAAATCCGAAATCCACAGAAAATTTGCTGAAATAGCGACTGAACACTCAGAACTTACAAAAATCAATAATAATTTCCAGTAACTCTCAAAAAGAAAACAACTGTTAAAATTTATTTCAATTTTTACAATAAATTCCAAAATAAACAAAATTAAAATTATATCGATGATCCAAACGTCCTACAATTCTGTCGAGTTAAGAAAAATTTTCAGACATCCCCAGTTAAATTCTCAGTCAAGTTTTCCGAAAGGATGATGAAAATTTTAATGTTTCTAACCTTACAACACATTTACAACAAGAAATAATGTAAGTGGTGTCCAGTGGTAAGAACATACAAATTTTCAAAAATTAATCAGTCGAGTACCAAAATACAAACATCCTGTACCATGTTCTTATCAGGCATATCAAATTTCCCCAACACCTCAAAAATACGCCCAAACAGTAAAAAGAACACCGAGACGTGTGTAAAATACGCTGAAAATATGAATCCGTGCATTTCATAGCCATGTATTGGGAAGATTCGAGAAGATGCTCGAGGCGACGTTGAACCGGAATCGCCCGACTCTCCTTATTCGCGCTGCTCTTGCGCGGGACGAATGTGAACGCCGTAGAAATTGAATGCAATAAAAATAGCTACGGGGAAGGGAAAAATATTTACCGGCGATAAACTGAATGGAATTTGGTAGCGACGAAAATCGTCCCGTGGGGAAAATACCCGTCCATCTGGATTTCGCGGCTATTCAAAGGAACGCCCGGAGCCGAGTAAATTCGCGAAAAAAACTCGATTCGTGATCGCGAAAAGCGCAACTCGTAAATTTTCCCTGTGCGCTACATATTTATCAGCTATATTTTTGCGGGAACGATTAATATCGACGGGGTGAAATATTACGGCGCGGTTCAAATCGAGCCTGGACATTGAACATGACTCGCCTATTTGTAGGGTACGCTGCCGTTATTTATACGTGGGTCACTTGGGTGGGAGGTTTTATAATTATTTTTTGGCTTTTAGTGTGATTCATGTGATGATGATATCTGTGCTGGAATGTATTATGCGTCGGTGTAGTTTAAAAATGCTTAAATGTTATGAATATATTTTTAAAAATTTCGTAATTTTTCGGAATCACAGAATGTCAAAAAGTTTTGATTCTTTGAATATTCTAAAAATTTTCAACTCTCAAACTTCAAAATACTTGAAAACTTCAAAACCTTGAAATTTTGAAAATTTCGAAATTTTTATACTCTAGAACTTGTAAATACGTAAAAACTTCGAAGGTCGTAAAATTTGTAGTACTTTAAAAATGTCAAAACTCAATAATCTGTAACCTTCGAAATTATTGAAAATTTTGAAGTTGTTGGACATTCACGAAAACTTCAAAATTCCAACATTTTTCCGGAACTTTTGAAAATTCAGTACTTCATAATTCATCAAAACTTCAAAATTCCAAAATTTCCGAAGCTTCGAAAGTTCCAGAATTTTTAAAATTTCACAACTTTACAACTTCGAAACTTCAAAATCTTAAAACGTCAAAAATTTCGGGACTTCTCAGCGAAATTCCCAGAACTTTAATCGTATCAAAACTCAAGAATTTTTGATCTTAAAAATCTTCAAAAACTTTCAAGTTCTTCTAAAATTACCCAAACTTCCAAAATTTCTGAACTTCATCATACTTCGAGACTTTCAAATTCCAAAAACTTCGAAAGTTCCAAAAATTGAAAACTTTAAAATCCTAAAATTCCAAAATTGCGATGCTTCAAAAATTACGAAAATTTCAGAATTTTTAAAATGTCAAAATTCGAAATTTTCTAATGCTGATAATTTTCACAAGCTTGAGAGTTCTCGGAAATTCTCAATAACTCCAAAATTCCAACATTTTCAAAGCTTCTAAAATTTCCGATTCGACAACTTCAAAATGTCAAAATTCCAGAAATCCTAAAATTTCCAGAGCTTCAAGAATACCAAAACTGGACAACTTATTATGAATAAAAATTTAAAATTTTCGAGTTTTTTAACAGGGGTTTGAAAATTGCGGATAAAAAGTTTTCAAGTTTCCTAATCGTAAAATTGTAAAATGTAAAATTTTGAGTGGAATTTTTTCGATTGTCTAAACAATTAGTGGGATCCTCCTATTTCGTTGATTCTCCTATTCCTCCTACGTATTCCCGAATAGTAAGTGTTATAATTTATATTTTTCAACCCTTGAAAATTTTCTCACTCTCGAAACGAAAATAAAGTAAAAAAATCTCTAATCATAAAAAAATATACACTTTCTGCGCGAGTTTTAATTCTAGAGATTTTATTCGAGTTCCGCAATTCCGTCAACTTTATTTTCACTCCGCTTCTACCTCCACGTTCTCCACAACTTTCACGAAAAGCATCGTCCCTCACAAACCCCAACTGAATCCCGTCACTTCCAAACAAGGGAAATTTTTCCGAATCCAGTAACGTCCCAAGCTCGATTTGTGATACCCACAAAGAAAAATGGCGTCGCAAACAAGAACCCACAGAAAAATAAGAGCGATAAAGGACGTACTTGTGTACTAGCGCCGTAAAGCTTGCGCCCTGTCCGCCTCCATTTTCAGCTCGGCGTTCTTTCCCCGAAGCAACTAAATTAATAACTCAGGGTGGAACACGTTGTGGATTCTACGTGCGTTTCTCGTCGATCCAACATCGCGTGCTCCGTCGCGAACGTGCGGGTGCACACTTCGAATTACCGCGGGTATTCCATCGGAGAATGTACTGAATTGTGGGGTTTTTTATGCCGAGGAGTCATTACTGAACAATGGATTGAATCATGGTTGATTCGGGATTCTAGGGATAAAGCGCATACGTAGTTTTGGGATGACGTAAATTATAGATGAAGTTGAGAATTTCTTTAACTGCTTAAAAATTTATTAAAACTTCGGGCTTTCGGAGTTTTTAACAATTTCAGAACTCCAAAACTTGACAGCTTTCAAAGTTTAAATTTGTAAGACACTCCGAAATTTTTTTGAATTCTGAGAAAACTTCGGAATTCGTAATAGTCACGACTTGAAAACTGCAATGTACTTCGGGACATCAACATTCATGAAGTTTCGAAGTTTGAAAATTTCAAAACTTCTAGGCTTCAAAACTTGGAAACTTCGAAAATTTCGAAACTCGACAATTTTCTACTATCAAATTTCTATGAAACTTTAAAATCCTATAATTCTGAAAATAAAAATTTTCGAAATTTCCAAGGCTTCTATAAACTTCAAAATTATTCGTTATTCTCAAAAACTTCGAAATTCCGGAACTTCCAGAACCTACAAAATTTTCACCACTTTTAAAACTCCAGAACTTCATAATTCTACAAAACGAAAAAATTTCTGAACCTCCAAAATTTCGGAAACTTCGAAAATTCTAAAGTCTATAAATCTCGAAAATTCAAAAATTAGCAAACTTTCAACCTTCTATACTCACGCTGAAAAAATAAATACGTTCCACAAGAATTTGAAAATTTTTCCACAGTCAAATCGAAATTTCCTAACGATTTCAGTTTTTCTTCAAAATATTCAATTTTCCCGAAAAATCCCAAGTTTTCTAGGCGTGCAACAAACCTGATCCTACATCATTCAAATTTCCTCATCGAAAACATCGAGTACAACCAACCAAAATATGTATATCCTCCGTACACTTAGAACCACCGAAATTTCCTTCTCCAGTTCTCCAGATTATCAAATTCCTTTAAAAAAAAAAAAAAAAAAAAAAAAAAAAAAAAAAAAAAAAAAAAAAAAAAAAAAAAAAAAAAAAAACCTCACCACCTTCACGCATGGAAGTCACGTCCGAGAAATCTGTAGAACGAAACGGTGGAAGCCTTTTAGCTGATTTTCAATTTTCCACCTTCATGTTCGTCAGGAACGTGGGAGATGGAGAAAGAAACGGACGAGGAAACAGAAGAAAAAACAGGGACATTGAATTAAAGCCGAAAAAGCTCGGGAAAACGTAGAAATTCCTGCATGCGGGGCACGAAGCGATCGAGGGAGTTTGAAAAAAATATCACGGCAAGGCACGCTGTGGAGGAATTTCGCCGGGGACGTGTGAAAATAAAAAATCTAAAATTCCCGATGAATCGTTTCCTCGTGAAATCACAAGTTTCCGGGGGAGAAAATCGGCGCTGGAAATTCCACTCGGGCAAGATTTTTCCGGGGTGGAAGGAAACTCAGGCCCGACACAGCAGAAAGCTCGGCCGGGATTATGAGGCGCTTAAATCGCGACCCCGTCAAAAGATCGAAATGAGCGTTCAAGGGATGAGAAGGAACGTAATTCCGATTGTAAAGTTCCCGTCGACGAGGGCGAGTATTTTATTAAAACTTCGAGACGGGGGATTACGGTAGACGTTTTCACTTCGATTCGGGGAATCCTATTATCATATCTGCAGGTATCTTCGAGTTCCTACACTGACCGCAGTGATTTTTAAGGGATTTGGGGGATTCTGGGACTTCATTCTTAAATTGGGTTCGATGTTTTTTTCACATTTTCGAATCGTCAGTTTATTTACAGCTCAATTTTATAGATTATTTTGGTTCCAAGTTCGATTTAGAACATTGTTGAGTATTTTAATTCGAAATATGTAGAAAAAATATGTAGGTGTAAAACGAATATGTGAAAAAGAAGTGGAAAAAAAATCCGTGAAATACGAAAATTAATTTTTGGACTGTCTGAATTTGAAAAAGTATTTGATGTTTCTTTGAAAATACAACAGAAATATGGAAATTTCATTCGAAATTTCTGAAACTTCGTAATTTTTTTAAATTACAGGATATGAAAAATTTCCGATACTTTGAAAATACCAAAAATTTACAACTTCGAAATCGTGAAATTTGCAAATTTAGAAATTTATAGAATCTAGAACTTTGGAATACGTAGAAAAGTTGCAAATCGTGGAATTTCCAGAACTTGACAAATGTTAAAACTCAATAATCCGATCTCTGAAATTCTCGAAAATTTCGAAATTTCAACATTTCTGAAACTTCTGAAATTTCCAAAAAAATTAAAACTATAGAACGTTATAATTCCTAAAAACTTCAAAATTCTATGAAATTTCAAAATTTCCTAAGCTTTGATAGTTCCGAAACTTTAAAAATGTCAAAAATTTACAACTTTGAAACTTCAAAATGTTAAAATGTCTAAACTTTCAAAATTTCTTGGCTTTAAAACTTTCAAATACAAACTCAAAAACAGCGAAATTCCCTGAAATTTAAAAATGTCGAAACTCAGTAAACTAAATCTTTGAAACTCTCAAAAACTTTCAAGTTTTTCTAAAATTTCCGAAACTTCCAAAACTTCATAATTTTTCGAAACTTCAACATTCCGAAAAATCCACAAGTTCCAAAACTTAGAAACTTAAAAATCCTGCAATTACAAGGTTTTAGGAATTTCCACGCTTCAAAACTCACGTAATTTCCAAAACTTCAAAAATGTAAAAATTTGAAAATTTCAATCCTTATAATTCTTACCGACTTAAAAGTTCTCGGGAATCATCAAAAACGTCGAAACTCCAAAAATTTCAAAACTTCTACGGTTTCTGTTGCCACAAATTCAAAATTTCAAAATTCCAGAAATTATAAAATTCTCAAAGTACAAAAAGTTCCAAAACTTCGAACATTCCAAACTTCTCAACTTCAAAACTTCATTATCCTGAAAGTTTAAAAATTTCGAAAATTCTAGGCTCCAAAACTTCAAAATATTCGAACACTTCAAAATTTGCGAAATTTCCAGAACGGTGAAAATGTAAAAACTTGATCATATTCAATCTTGCAAATTGTCAAATAAACTCCAAAATTTGAAAATTTTTGAAACTCCAAAAATTTCTGAAACTACAAAATTCAAAAACTTCGAAATTTCTAAGCTTCTAAACTTCGAAACACGCAAAAAACTTTAAAAATTGCGACATTTCCAGACCTTCAAAAATATCAAAACTGAATCATTTCCAATCTCAAAAATTCTAAAACTACTATATTCCAATACTTTCAAGACTCGCAATATTTCCGAAACTCCAAACTTCCAATCTATCATTCATAACAACATTTTCTTGCGGGGCCCCGCCTAAAATCTAGAAACAACCCTGACTGTATACCTCGAAGAAACCCTTCAATTTCCGTACTTTTCCCCAGCATCCGACCTCCGCGCTGTTTTACGACTCGATGAATGAACGCGGCATTTGAAATATTCAGTACGCAAGTGCATGAATAATTGATCGTCGGGGTTTTTTACCTGTTCTGCCGTTCGTCGACAGGAGCGGAGACGAGAGTTGCTAGTCTTTGAGCGAGGTAACGGGGTTGTTCGCCCCGTCGCGGTGCTCACCGGCCCTCAAACCGCTCCAAGGCGGCCGGGCCTTGCTTCGCGGTTTTCGTGCCAGAGTCGCCCTGCTCCGTTGCGCTGAAAACACGACCCGCAGCTTCCGCGCCGACACCGCCCCCGATACACTTGTTCTCAGTTACTTCCTTAGTTACGTGCATAACCGGATTTCTGGAAGGATTGACAATGAACACATAATTATATTTCGTCTTAGAGCAGGAAAATAATATATATCATGCTACGAGTTGGAAAAGGGGCCGATTTTAAATGAGTGTGAAGGTAGTTATCCCGAGAGTAGGGAGGGTGAATATTACAGGAATTTAATTTTTGATACTTCTGAATTCAAATATGAATGAAAATTAAATGCTTCTCTCCCTAGTGATAGCAAAATGTGACGAGACCTGCCTCCCTTCCCCCTAGTAATGTAACAAAATTCTGTTTTATTATTTTTAAATAGTTCGTATAGTTTGCATTTTGCACATTAAATTTTAATGTGAAGTATTTTTATAGCATTATCAGATATTTATATCATTATTTATATCCCAAAATGAGATTTCAGAAGGTTTCAATAAATATTTGGTAATTTCGAAATTTTCAGGAATTATTAAAAAGTTTAAATCCGAACTTTCGAGTATCAAATATGTGAAACGTATTGATATTATTTCAGAAGATGAACATAATTTGAGGGTTTCCAAACGAAATAAATTCATTTTTACACATATTTTTGTGAAAAAAATCATTGTGGTGTAAATAAAAAAAGAATTATTTACTGAAGGATTATCTTCCACGAATAAAATGTACGTATGATAAAGATTTACGTCACAGTGTTCGTTGAATGACACTCATAAATCGATAATGTACATGTTAACTATAAACGCGGAAAATATCGATTGAAGAGTAGATAATACACAAATAATTTTGTCAGCTATCATCACGAAACATGTCACGATGTTATTTTATCAGCCCGTTTTTTGTAATCTACTTTGTATCTCAATCTAAATTAGTTAAACAGTAAAGTTTCAGATGCATATTTTATCGATGAAATTTTCACTGCTGAATAGATCAAATTTCACTAAATAATTCAGTAGAATCCTACTAAAAATCAGTAGGATACAAAATATCAACTCAAGGAACAATTTTTTGTGTGGGAAAACATTTTCTCGGTCCTGATTTGGTCAGGATTTTGACTATTAGCGCCAATTTCTGATTCAAATTTCTGTCAAAACTCAAATTTCGATAACGACTTCAATAATAAGATAAATATATATAACTCAATCAAAGTAAATTTTACTTTTTTCGGGAAGATTTACGTTCAGTGATAGTTGAGAACTGCACTACGATAAAAAAAATTGCATTGATTTTCAACAGTTTCTTTCTCTTTTCTTTTCACTCTCAGATCCAATTTACACTACTACGAGTTTTTGATTATTTCAATCAAACATTCTATTTCTAATTCTATCGTAATCTTGAATTTGAGTTCAAAGTCAATTTTTTCATAATAACGAACTCAATTCCCAGGGCTGCACATGCAATTACGTTTTCCCTCGTCGCCTATCAATTTCTAATCTGCAGAATGATAAATCCTGATATACACACGAAACATGTTTTTGAACCACATCCGGGAACGTAATACCACGATCGTTTCCATAACCAACGATTACAACGTGCATGATTAATGAGCACCACCCAAACTTAATCATTAGGGAAGGAAACGCGTGAATGATAAAACGAAATAATTCACCGAGAAATCTCGCCTTCGACGCCCGGAACTCAAGAAAATTGAAGCCGCGTTAATTGGAAATCGTGACAGGTGTAATTACTCCGGGGTGGTTAATGCATAAAAGACCCTCTCGTAACCTTCGCACTCGTGTCACGGGGTGTTGCGTGAGAACACAAGGTGCGTGACTCCCTCGACATGCGCATAACACACGTCGACAATGCAAGTTTTGTTGATCTAACACAAGTTCTTACGAGTTAAAAATGAACAATCATCTCTCCTATAGAAGACATACATCTTCAGAGGCGGTAAAATGTGTTTTGGGAGTGTTGGAATCTCAACACTCGAGTTTTTGCACATTCAAAAGAAAAATTATCACCAGAAACATTTACTTATCTCATCAGTGAATATATACCAAAATTCGTGAGTAGTGATTAAATAATTTGATTTTTGCATGTTTACTCATTCAATTAGTAAGTATAAGTCACTATTCAAATGTATGGTTTTCTACTCATTTGTAGTGGCTCACTTTTCTCTTTTTCGATTAGGGATTTTTGACTAATAATTATTGATTTTCCACTAATCTAACCTAAAAGAGCAGAAACTCCCCAATTTTCCAATGTCAAGTAGGTGCTATCCTCTAAAAGTCTTTCAGTTTCCAGATTTCGAATGCAACATATTCAAAAATTCCAAAAGAAAATTCCAATGTGTAAAATAATGTTTCCTTAGCCCTGAAAAACCTTCTTTGCACACCATTGCCCCATTCGTTTCTACTCCGGAACGACCCAGTTCATTATTTCCGGATTTCATAACTTGAAAATGCAAAACCCGCAAAAAGGGAGCCCAAAGAGCAGACGAGAAGTCGGATTTAACGAGGAGAAAAATAAAATCTGCAAACAAGCATACATTTCAGGTTGCCAATACAGCCCCGACCAAGATAACAGAGTGTCGAGGATTGCGCTCATTAATCTTCGTCGGGGTGGCAGTATGCGCGGGGGTTAAACCCCCTACACGAGCTCCCAAGGCAAGAAATTACTGTGGGTCGTGTCTCAAATTCAAGCAAGACGCGCGCGTTCGTCTCGAGTTAACGGGGGTTGCTTTTTTTTTAGTGCAGGGTTTTTTGGGTGTCGCGAGCTTCGCGCTTCTGGACAGTGATGGGTTGTAAAATCTTATCGTGATATAAAATCAGAGGTGGCCGTTTCATCCATTAATTTTGGTCATGAGTAGAAATAAGATTGTTATCAACTTGTACAAAAATGGAAAGCTTAAAGTTTTTGATCATCCCTTATCAGACTGGTCAAAATCATTCCAACCCCTATTTTTTGGGACAGCCAAAAAAATGGCGAACAACGGTTATTCTACGAATGATTTTTACCGAGGTTATACACAGTTATTCAAAAAAAATACGAAGCTGGAATATTTTGGAAACAATGGTATTTCTCACGGGAGAAGGCGAGAGTTAATATAAAAACTGAGTCCTTAGTGCATTTTCCCTATTTTTATATGTTTCTTCAGAAAAGTTCAAGGGCGTGTCAAGGGCAAGTATTCCTTTAAACCGTAATATAACACTCTCATTGAAAATTGTTCGATCCCTGGCGGCTTCTTAAAATAATCTGCGGAGCTGTCAATAATGCATCATCAAAATTAGGAGTCACGGGAAATTTCGTCAAATTTTTCAATTTTGAAAAAAGGATTCTATTTGAAAATGATAAAAAATGTATTATCGGAGGAACAGAATAATAATCCACCTGAAAAATTGGAAAATTGGAAAAATAAATTAAAAATATTGATGAAGCATGAGAAAAAATTTTAAATTATGAAAATTTCGAGAGTTTCGAAATATCTGTAAAATGCAAAAATTTTAAAAAGTTCGAAAAATCCGAAAAATTGGGGACATTTCCGAATTTTTTGTATAATCCAAAAATTCGAAGGGTTCTAGAAGTATAAAAAATTATTCAATTCTCAAAAATATTGCCTGTGAAAAAACATTTAAAATTTGAAATGTTGGAAAATTCATTAATTTCAAAAAATTCAAAAAATTCAAATTGAAAAATTTGAAAATATGGACAATTTTCAGATTTTTCTAAATCTCAGATTCCCATTTTCCTAGTTTTGTTTTCAGCTGGATTTGTTGAAACTCAAACGTTTTAAAGATGGGTTCTCAAAAAAAAAAAAAAAAAAAAAAAAAAAAAAAAAAAAAAAAATATTCAAATATAATAAAATTTTTTAATACCAAAAAAAAAATAAAAAAAAAAAAAAAAAAAAAAAAAAAAAAAAAAAAAAAAAAAAAAAAAAAAAAAAACATGAAAAACCATCTTCGATTTTATCAACTTTTTTCGATGCCGCAAAGGACATCAAATTTATTTTTCACGTTTTAATGAAAACAAAATGTAATTACAGGAATGTGCAATTACACTGCAAAATGCATGTTCTCTAAAAGTAAAAGTTTTTACAGTAAATGGATTAAAATCGCAATTTTTCAGTGCAACTTTTTTTGCGAGAATTTCATTATGCAGCAAACTTTTGACGTTAACAAGCGCTTAGTCCGTGCGTCGTGGCGTTTTTCATTATTCAATTGTCGGGAAACTGACGGGAACATGCAAAAACTACTTTTTATGCTACTTGTTCGCTTGAAAACTTTAAAACTATCCTAAGGCTGAAAAACTCAACACACTTTATTATTTTCAAAAGCTTCGTGAAGACTTTTGAATCCGAAATCCTTCGAGCTCTATTTCGCAAAAATCATCAGATAAGTAAGTTTCGAGACCAAGAAATGGCCGACGAATGAAAACCCTGTAAAATTCCATGACACGGGCGGAAATACGAACGAAAAATCAAGTCGTAACTTTGTTTCAAGGTAAGTCCGGGCGAGTTCCTTTATAACAAAGTAATCCAGTGCCCGATCTTTAATACTAGTCCGAGCGAGTACAACAGCGCCGACCAATCCCAAATCCATGCCGACGACGCGAGATATCCCCGAAAATTTGTGGGGGATAACACACCCGGATCGATCTTTACGAGTTTAGGGAACCACAAAAACCCATCGCTGTATTTCAGTGGTACAGACCCTTTCCACATAACGATAATGCGATAAAAATTCTCCCCTCGTTAAGAAAAAAAATATAATGACCCTTTCGAAAACGAAGGAATATTCCCACGAAAACGACAAATGATTGCGCCAAAGAAACTCCCCGAGTCCGAGTGTTGACGTAAAAACGTGATCACGAGAATTTGATGAGACGGAAAAAATTTGAGTAGTTTGATAATATTCTAGAACACTTAATAATACTCTAAATTCAATCAGATACACTTCACACCCACCAAGATCCACTTAAAAGTACTCTAAATCAACTCAAATCTACTTTAGATTCGCCAAGATCCACTTAAAAATACTCTAGATGCACAAAAATCCACTTGAGATCCACCAAGATCCACTCAAAAACACTCTACATCTACCAAGATCAGCTCGAAAATATGGTAATTGTAATGGTTGTCGTTCAAGTACACTTTTCTTAAAATATTGGTGATTCCTATCAGATGAATAACAGTTGAAACAGTAACATGAAATTGAGTGGTCCCGGGTTCGATTCCTAACTTGAAGAATTTCTTTTCTCATCAAAAACCTTTGATTGTCAATAAATGGGTTGAGATATCAAAAAACTCCGATTAAATTAATAAAAAAAAATCATCAATGATTGAAATGGTAATTCTCCAATTTTTTCTTAATTCTCTCATATTTCCTAGAGCGGCGATCAACCCTGATTTCATCCCTTCTGTCTACCGAAAATCAGTTTCATGAAAAGTTGCTGCAAAGCCTTTGTCTGATTGAAAAGCCAGGCCGAGTAATGCACGCGAAATAGCGAAGTGCATGCTTTCAAATGAACGGCGTTATGCCGGAGAAGCCGAGGGAGCAATATCCTAATGCGTTATCAGGATCGCGCGGAGATGAAGGTGCAATCGGTTGGCTGATAGCAGCTGCTATCTACGATGCTCACTCGATGGATTACGTAATGAACCACGAGGGAAAAGCCGTCCCTCCGCAAACTCTTTCCACATGACTCGGAAAAGTGCATTTTTTTCCCGGATGAAAAATTCGCCGCGAGTAGTTCTGCATCATTGAAAAATACCCGAGGACGCGATCGATAAGCGGAAGAAAATAACGACGCAACGATTGTTCGCCTTCGTTTCCGATGTTCTTGCCCTTTCCAAATCCGGCCCATTAATTCCTGCGGCTAATTAATCCCGCCTGCCATTCTCCTCGTTTTTTTCATCCCAGCCAGCCAACCCCCGGGATCGATGCGTTCGACGAAAAATGGGATTCAATTTCGGGGCACCCGGTAAATCAAACGGTGTCTCATGTCGAATAGGCGATTAAAGTAAATCGAAGGGATCGGGCCGGAGTGCACGTTTCGCGATGACGAAACGGCCATTTTGGGGGATCGCGATGGAACGAGGTTTATCATTTGGGGAGGGTTTTCCGTCATTTTAAAGAATGAGGAGCTTTTTTTAGAGATTAGAGATTTTAGAGATTTAAGTTAAGTACAACATGACTGACAGTGCTCATTCACATGGGAATAGATTCACTAAGATCCACTTAAAAGTACTTTAGATCTACCAAGATCTAATTATGATCTACCAAAATCCACTTGAGAATACTCTAGATTCACTGAAATCTACTTAAAAATACTCTAGATCCACAAGATCCACTTGAAAATACTTTAGATCCACCAAGATCCACTTTAAAATACTCTAGATCCACCAAAATCCACTTAAAAATATCCCATATACACCAAAATTCACTTAAGGTCCGCAAAGATCCGCTTGAAAATACTATAGATTCTATTCTCATTTTATTCCCGTGTTTTCAAAAGTTTCTCAGCCCCTAAATCAAGTACAGCAAACCTCATAGCAGGACAGAATTGAAGGAAGCGCGAGTGCAAAAGTTGGGGAGGCCCATAAAGGCCGACCGAGGAATCTGTTTGCGGTCGCAAGAGGTAGGGACAGTAATAATAGACTGACCTGTAATGATCTTCGAAATCACTATCGAGCACCAAACGCCAATTTGCACCGGTAAGTAGACGATTATTATGCAGATTTCATTCTTCCGGTTAGCGGGTGTCCATAAACTTAGCAAAGCAAATTTAGAAAATAATGTACCCAGTAAACTGTGAATTTGCCGCTATTTAGTCGCTGATAAGTTGTGAAAAAACTAACTTAATCACTCTTATTTTTT